>JAAGKR010002242.1:26959-94869 GCA_011419295.1 Clarias macrocephalus | reverse complement strand
TCTTTAATCAGCCATTAAAATGGAAACAAGTCAATCAAACGATGAAGTATGGTGTGTGTGTGTGTGTGTGTGTGTGTGTGTGTGTGTGTGTGTGTGTGGGTGTGTGTGTGTGTGTGTGTGTGTGTGTGTGTGTGGGTGTGTGTGTGTTACTTATTCATTTCACACAGAAACTGAGATACCTGAAAGACTGTTCACACAAACACACCTTTCATTCACCAGTGGAAGGAGGTTGGGGTGTGTATAGTTTTGTGTTAGTGCTGTTACTTACAGATAATCTATTTCGCTAGAACGAGATTTCCCGGGAAATGAATGAACTACTGCCTTGTCTTCTAGTAAGAATGATAAAGCGGAATTCGCAGGCTTGGGAAATCATCAGCTCCTATAAATACATCTGATTACTGCAGCCTCCAAACAAAGTAATGAATCGAACATTAGAGTAATGTGGAAATTGAAAGCTGGAAATATGAAACTGAGCTCCAGGGAAGTTACACTGAATGCTGAGATTACAACATCATACTGAAACAGACTACTGTAGAATACTTACAGCACTACAGTCAGTTTCTCATCATTGTAGTACAATAAGTGAAGTCATGTAAAACATCCTTGAGTACGACGCCGTCTGACCAGTAACAATAACCACATGTAGTCACATGACCACACAGAAACGGTGCGTATAGCGGGAAGGAAACATGTCGCGGTTAGTTTATCTGTTTTATTTAATGTTGCAATGTTACAATATATAATTAGCAGATAAGCTAAAGGCTAAAAAATTAAAGTTTCTTACATTATTGTACACGTGTTCTAATGTTATTTTCTATCTGCTGAGTCATTTGCAGGGCGACGGAATATACAGGAAATCTCACACAGGAAATAGTCGACACTGTTCACACACACACACACAGACACACACACACACACACACACACACACACACACACACACACACACACGTTACCTACAGGAGGGATTTATTACAAAAGCTTTATATTGTGAAAAAAGTGAGATTAGGACATTTGTGTTTCTTATTCCTTAATTAGCTTTTTTGTCTAGATATTAATTTTATTCATTTATTGTATTACATTTATTTAATTTATTAAATTTTTTGGAAATGTCAGACTTAGTACATTATTTCATCATGTCTGGCTGATTACATAGGTTTCTAAAAAATATAAATAAAAAAAAACCATCAGACATTGTAAAGATTTCTTGTTTATTCGGTGGACCCCCTTTGGTCTACTCAGTGCTCCGCCCGTATTCTGCTGACCCTCCTGAGCTCAATGAAACACACAAGTCAGTGCTCAGTGAGACATTCAAAGTTTATTGTGGAAGACAGAAGTATATATATATATGCACACACACACACACACACACACACACACACACACACACACACACACACCAAAAGGAGGGTACAGGAGTGGTTACATCTGTCCTGGAACGGTTCTAAAAGATAGCGTGGAGGAGAATAGGAGCTTTTGAAGGTTGTTCTTAGTTGGAAGCCTCCAACGGTTTTATGACCTGAACATATATTAGACTGAGGAACAGGTTTGCTGATAGCGCAGCGTGTCGAGGTCAAAGAAAGAAAAGACTCTGTTCTCATGCACAAAGAAGAACTGTGAAACACAGACAAAATAAAATATTCCCTACAGACATTATGATGAAACCGTTACTCACCGAATACTTTGTTACTCTTACTTGAGTAATATTCTGAACGAATCCTTTTTACTTCTACTTGAGTAATATTATTTTGAAGTTCAGCTGCTCTTACTGAATTCTGCCCACCATATATGTTGATGTCTGTGTCTATCAGACACTTGTTGATCTTTTCTGTTACTTGTAATGAGGAATGAACATGTGTGTGAGACTCTAACACAAGTTCCATCCAATTTGTTTTTGATTTAGCGTGAGGTTTTTTAATTATTCTTGTTTTGTGGCTGTGAGAAACCACCAGGGCTGAAACACCTCGATGCTACGACACGACCTCAGCGTTGCTTCATTTATAAGAGAAGTGCTACTTTAGAATCATGCAACGTCACACAATCCCAGCCGTTTTTCTGAGTCTAATTTTGGGAACAGCCAGTGTGTGTAGGGTGTCAGTGTGTTACTAGGAATCAACTACTATTTAGTAAGCCAGATTTTTTTCTTGGTCAAGTTTATGTCAAGTTGGTCAAACCTCATGTCAGTGTTTTCGTAAGTGAGTCACTCCAGCAGATGTTTTTGTCAGCTGGATGCTTGTGGCCGCTTCTCACTATGGCGGCTGTTGTTGATGCTAAGTTTAGTTAGAATGTGACGGTTAGCATTGTCGAGTCTCAACACATCTGACGAACATGTCGAACCTTTTGTTGGTTTCATCTCATTTCTAACGTCACCGTATCCTTTATTTATCCGCGTGAAATATTTGATCTGCTTTGTCTCGCTAGCTATCTGATACGTCGGATCTAGTCCTCATCTTGCTTACGCCTGTTGCTTGTGTTCCCCGGTTGCCTAGCAACATTATGAGTTATGATCCCATGATAATGAATGTGGCCTTTTATTTGTATCTCGAGTCTCATGTTAGACTTTGTGCCTGTGACGAAACCCATTACAAAAGTGACGAGGACGCAGGCGTGCTATCTAGGACTGTATTTTTCTTTCGCTTGAATAGAAGAGTTACAGTAAATAGCTGGAAAGGTTAATGTTGGTTCCCATAGAATTGTGTCAGAACAGACAATACATCACGGTTTTGGGGGCAAAATGGGGGGGGGGGACCTACACAATTCAGCTTTGTTGCACAGACAGTACAGTGCTGTGAAAAAAAAGTTTTTTTTTTCCTCCATATTCGTCACACATAAATGATTGAGATCATCAAACAAATGTTAACATTACACAAAGATAAACCGAGTAAATACAAAATGCAGTTTTTAGATGATGACTGCATTGATTAAGGGGAAAAGCAGAGATCCAGACCTACCTGGCCCTATATGAAAAAGTAATTGCCCCCCTTGCTAAATCATGAACGAGCTGTGATTAGCCATATTTTGTTTGGAAAGCTAAGTTAAATTTCACTTGCCAAACCCAGGCCTGATTACTGTCAGTCCTGTTGAATCAGGAAATCACTTAAATAGAACCTGTCTGACAAAGTGAAACACAGAATTTCAGAAACAGATGAGAAACTGAGTTAATGCCGTGTTTAGCCATTTCTAAAACTTGGAACAGTGATGAACCTTCGCACGAGTGACCAGCCTACCAAAATGACCCCAAGAGCGCAACAACGACTCAACCAGGAGACCCTAAAAGATGCAGGAACAGGATCTTATGTAGAACAGATTTAGATGCATACCTAGAACTGTAGGACGCACTCGTCTCAGTTAAGGACAAAGTTCATGATTCAAGAATAAGAAAGAAACCGGATGAAAGGCTAAAGCCACTGCTGAGCAAAACAACACACAAGCTCGCCTCATATTTGTGTAAAAAACATCCTGCTTCTCCCCAAATGTTCAAAGGTGAACGTTTGGGAAGGTTTTCACATACAGTAGGGCCAGGCAGGTGTGGACAGCTTTTTTAAAGCTTCATAAATGAAATTATCATTTAAAAACTGCATATTGTATTTACTCTGATTAGCATTGTGAGGTTGTGGGATTACTCAGATATCATTATCATCATTCAAGTGTGATAAACGTGCCAAAAAATGTACAAACTGTATCACAGCACTTATGGATCTCATAGGTTTTTTCTGTATTGCCTCCAGCTGCAGGTGAACGTGGTGACGGCCGGCCTGTGTATCTTCACTATCACTACTCAGCTTTATTCCTAGACAAATGTTTGTGCAGTTAGCAGCATCAGTCTGTCTTGCTTTTATTATCCTTACGTGTGTTTTACCATCTTGGCCTTTTTGTTCTCTCTGATCTCCTTATCCATGCATCCATGTTTATGCTGCCTCGGGATGCATGTATACGACTATGGTGTACTTTATACGTGTTTATTCGTGTTTAGTTTACAAAGAATGTCAGCGCAAGTAAAACAGTTCCACCCAAACAAAAGTGCATTCCAGGAAACACACTGGAGCTAACGATGTTCTGATGCCATTCCCAGGAACGCCGCTTCAGAAGTGTGCTGAAACAGGGCTCGGTGCTTTGCGTGTGGATGGGATTGTTTGCCCCAGATACAGAACAGTTAATTGTCAAGATAACGTGCCATCAGGGACCCTTTAATTACTATAGAAGGTGATGAAGAAGAAAGAAAAAAGAAAGTCAGTGTTTCATTGCAAAGCATGTGCAGGTGTGGTGCACAAACTCCAACACACAAATCTGCTCTGAAATCAGCTTGTATACAAAGATATACAAGTCTGGCCTTGTGAGGTTTTTGTGTTTCTGGAAGGTCTTAACAATTTTGAGAATTCACTCCCATTCAGTTTCTCTTTCAGCTCCAGGCTTCATCGCTTATGTTTCCCTGAACCCACACACACATTTCCTAAATGTTCTTAAGCATGAAAGCGAAGTTGAACCACATGGATGCCAGGCTGTGCGTGTACAGATTAGCATTTAGGTCAGATTTATTGACATCTTCTCTTTTCTAATAGCACCGTTCACAAACCTAACGTTGCATGAGTAACCCGAGTGACTCTATCATCACACACACACACAACAATGATCATGAAAAGCTTTGTGGCTACACCCTGCACTTACAGTGCACACACACATACACCCTGAAGGGAATCTAACCCCGTCACTTACATCCTGGGTGAAAACGTTGGAAAAAATGATGTTTTCATATCTGCGCATGCAAAGTATCGGTTTGACGATTTCCTTCAGTGCTTCTGTGAGCGATGCGACATAAACCTGTGCTTTGTTAATTCTTGCTTGTTTTTGCATGACCTCAGTCTGGTCAGTGTTCTGGTGGAAATCTGAGGCCAGTTTCGGGTGGGAACAGGGAACATTACAGTGTGTCTTTCCAAGAATGTAGAAAGAATGTTTTGTTTTTTTTGGTCTGGAAAAATGGCATATAAATGCATATAAATGACAAAAGTGTCTGTGTTTACACATTTATGTGAAAAAGCTGTTGCTATATAAAGGATTAAGTACAGTCTTATGCAAAACTTTAGGCACCCCTTGATAAATAACAGACGTTGGCCATGTTAACACAGTCTCTCTTGGAAATTCCTTTTTATGTCATAAACTGACCAAAGATAAAAAATAAAAACATTATTGTTGCACTGTGCAAAAGTTTGGGCACCCTACATAATCAGCACTTAGTAACGCCTCCTCTGGCAGATATCACAGCTTGTAAACGCTCTTTATAGCCGCTAAAAGTCTTTCAGTTTCTGTACTTGGGATTTTCCCCCATTCTTCCTTGCAAAAGGCTTCTAGTCCTGTAATATTCTTTGGTCGTCTTGCCTGCACAGCTCTTTTAAGATCTACACACATCAGGGGACTGTGATGGCCGTTCCAAAACCTTCAGCTGCGTCTCTTGAGTTTTTCCATAGTGGATTTTGAGGTCTGTTTAGGATCATCGTCCTGTTGTAGAAGCTCCTCTTTTCAGCTTCAGCTTTTTTACAGATGGTGAGATGTTTACTTTCAGAATTTGCTGGTATTTAGTGGAATCCATTCTTCCCTCCACCCGTGCCATGTTTCCTTTGCCACCGGCTGCAACTCAACCCCAAAGCATGACAGATCCACTCACATGCTTAATAGTTGGCCAGGTGTTCTTTTCATGAAATGCTGCTCCTTTTCATACTTCTGACGTTGGATTTTATGATGGGACGCAGGTGAGGTTTTCTTCTGCTGACTCTTCCATGAAGGTCTTGTGGAACGCTGCACCACCACTCCTGAGTCTGCGGAATCTTCCTGCAGGTGTTTTGCAGTCAAATGGGGGTTTTGATTTGTCTTTCTGACCAGCGTACAAGCAGTTCCCTCCCAGAGTTTTCCTGGTCTTCCAGATCTCATCTTGACCTCCACAGTTCCCCTGAACTGCCATCTCTTAATTACATTTCTCATTGTGGAAACTGCAGGCTGACGACGTTTTGCTATCTTCTTGTAGCTTCTCCGGCATTGTGAGCATCAATAACTTTCATTTTCAGAGACTTACACAGCTGCTTAGAGGAACCCAGGATTGTTGTGTCTGCACAAGATTTGAAGAGTCAAAGTATTTGTAATATGGCTTTGAAATTGGCATTTACTATTGACCGTTGTTGCCAGGCATCAGATCTATCGAGCTGATTAAGGTCTGAAATCTTGTAAAAAGAATCCGAGACTCTGGAACTCTTAGGGTGCCCAAACATTTGCACAGTGCCATAATGGTTTTATTTATTTGCTCAATTTATGACATAAGAAGTAACTATGCGTTTTTTTTTTTTTTGCTGAAAATATTATGCATTTCTTCCATAAGACTGTAACTATTACGAGTGCATCGGTATAGACCCTCCTGAGAAGTCGCTCGCATTCACTGCATGCATCCTGTATTACGGAGCATTTTGTACTCTAATCATCCAACACCCAAACCAAACCTTCACCTACATAATCATCCTAATGTTCTGGGAGTGTCTGTGCAATTATTTTAACGGCTCTTTAACTATCTGGATAACGTATGTCTGTACTGTACGTGTCTGTCGTAATCGCTGAAACTGGTGTTTAGGGGAAAATGTGCAGAAAGTATTCGATTGCACTCTGAAGTACGTGTGACAATACAGCATGGAACCTGATGCACAGTTTAGCTATGAGATGCCGGTTAGCGCTGAGGCTAACCCCAGGTTTATTGAGTGAGTGATTGTGAAACTGTTCTTGTTTAACTAACACTCGCTGTGTCTTTGTGTCTCTGTTTAGATGGAGCGAACGAATGCTGTGGGTCGAAAACAACAACCATCACCCTCCTCAGCGTGCTGTGCTTCTTCTTGCTTCTTTGCATAATAGCTCTGGTGATATGGTTCAGGATGAGAGAAGCGCGGCGTCAGCCGTCACCCACATTGCATCGGTCACCCACATCGAACGGCTCTCCGAACGGACAAACTCAGCACATGTTATCTACCTTAGCATAAATAAACAAAGGTAGACAGAGCTGCTTTTGGGTTGTGATGAGGGAGAGAGAGAGAGAGAGAGAGAGAGGGAGGTTGGGGGATGTGTGCTGGCTGTAAAAACACAGATATAGCTTATACAGGTATATGTGGAGCAGAATCATCCTATGCTGATGCTTAATCCAAAAATCACCGATGCTTATGTATATGTGTATGGCTGAATCCCTCCGATCCTCCAGCACTGCTCGGCCGGGCCCACCGCCTCTCAGAAATCGGGGAAGACGTGCATCCAGACTGTGGAATGAATTTATAAACTTCCTCTTGATGTCCGTACAGCTGAATCTTTAGCGGTCTTAAGATGTATCTGTTTCTTCAGTACTTGGGCCCTCAAAAAACAAACAAAACAAACAAAAACAACAACAACAAAAAAACGAACAAAAAACCAGCGTTCAACTGATGGTACTTAGTTAGTAACCCAGTGTAAGGATCTATCTAATGACGAAAACTCCAAAGCACTTGTGTACTTTTGTGAGTCTCCCTCGTCAAGTGGCTGCCCAAGTGTAAATGTAAATGAATCCCATGATGCCTTGCACTGTATGATTCTTACTACAAATTACAAACTACGAACAGCGAGTTGTACACTAATGCACAACGACCTTTTCATTAATAAGACATAAAGAATAATGTTTTAATGACACTTAAATGGACTCCCTGGTGAATACAGTGAAGAGGAATGTATGATGTCATCCGTTAAAGTGAATGGGGCTTCGGTAGCCCAATAAAAACAGAAAGCAGGAACACCAAGACGGCGTGACGGACATGCAGATGATTAGATACGCGTAGGCTGTAACAGGGAGACGCCTTTATAAAGGTATTTATATGTAGGTGTTTATAAGGTGAAGGGTCATATTTATTTAACATTTATAGTGCGAGCTTTTTCATTTAAATGTTTTTTATGGGGCGTTTTTTTTTCATATATTGAATGAGGTGATGTTTTCTGGAGTCGTTTGCGAGGCAGGTGTACAGCACTGATTCTCAGAGAGGGAACGGGCTCGAGATCCACTACCGGGGAAACACTGAGGAGGAGGGAACGAAAAAAGCCACAGAACATGAAACACTTATTCATCCGTAAATCAAAAGCTAGGGTTAGGGTTAGACTCGTGTGTGTGTGTGTGTGTGTGTGTGTGTGATCATTTTCAAACCATCAGAAGAAATACGCAGAACAAGTCGTACCAGCTATGAACAGCTATGAGTCACTTTACTGAAACCGTATTTTTTTTCACACTAGGTTGTGTTACAGTCTGAGTAAAGGATCTGCTTTCAACTTGTTCTAAACTGACTTTATCATAGATCAAGCACACAGTTTGGTGCTTCTTCTTCTCAAACACAGCTGATTGAAATAGTCTGTTAATGACTAGGTTCAGTGGGTGTGTTTAGGTGTTGGTGAATTACAAACTGTGCTGGTCACTGGCCCTCCAGGACTGGATTTGGACCCCCCCGTCATAGACTATTCAACCAAATCCAAACATTTCATGTGCATGGTCTCTGTGTGTGATGTAGCCGAGTACTGGATGCTACTCGATGTGTTTTTATTGATTAAAGAATGATCACACACTTATTCCATTTATCATCAATCTGTGGTATAAATGACATGATGGCACAAGTCACTTCCTGTTCTCGCCTCTCTCACTCACTCCTGAGTTTTAATATACAGTATAATAAACAAAAACACCTGACCAAGCAGAATCTAAGAGCTCTGTGGTCATTACACTGCAATTGCTGGTTTAGTTCAGAATTACAGTGTGGGAAAGCGTCATCCATGGATCAGTGTACAGCCTGACTGTACAACTTTGCTGCTTTTATGTCTTTTTTTGTAACATCTTTACTTTTTAAAAGTACAGGATCTGGTGTCAGCACTGGCTGTTACCACACATTGATTACTACTAATACTAATGATAATACTAATGATAATAAAGGCATTTTAAGTCTTCCTGCTTCTGTGATTTGATAATACAGCCGAAAAAAAAAACTAGGTATGATTTTAACGGGCAAAACGATGTTGAAACTACGTCTCTCTCTGTCTCTCTCTGTCTCTGCATACTTTACCAAATATGTGGGGGGACGAGGTTTTGGAATAAAACATGCACACAGGAATATTTCCTGATTCCAGATAATTCAGATGGAAATCTGATCATTCCAGACAATCTGAATCATAATCTGACACCTTTCTTTATTCTCATGTTAGTAGAAACGCACCGCAGTGAGGCAAGAGATGAAGCAGGATAAATTACTGGTGATTACTTGCCTCTAAAATGCCGCCACGCAACTTTCCCATAAACATTTATAGTTTGGTGGCATCAAAGATTTATTTCAAAATGAGCATTTTCAGTCGACACTGCGCGAATACTTGCTGAAGTTTTAGGTCTTAAACAGAGCGATGCAGCGGAGCTTTAGTGTTTAGTCTAGTGTCTCACTCAAGCTTCTCTCATCTCCTTATCTGTTCACTCAAACAGCCCAGTTTCCAAAACTCCAGCGCTTACTTTAATAGCTCCGTCAACAGCATCGCACTTATTATCTTGTAGATCTCGCCAAGCGGAGTCTCACCACCTGACAAACTGAGACCAGGATCACTAGAGTCATGATGCAGACGTAGTCAGTGTTTCCCACACATAGAGTATATTTGGTTGGGCTGCCAAAGTATATTTGCGCACCCTTTTTAAAAAATCTGTCCAGTAGAAGGATGCCGTCCACCACCAGGGCTAATCCAGATGTTTATTGTGCTATCGTGAAAATAAATAAATAAATAAATGGGTGTACTGACGGTCGCACATGCTCTGCAGTTTCTCTGACACGGATTGTACAAGCAGGATCAGGCCACTGTTAGAAGGACGATAAGGCAGGCTAACGGACATATTGGAGGGAGTTTTGTGATAAAATTGGGCATTCTACCCAGGAGTTATATAGGATGATGAAGAGGATGGGAGTGGATAGAAGAAAGTGCACCTACTGTACCATGTTCTGGTGGACAGGGATGGGACTGCAGTAACAACCAAGGAAAAGGTGGAATGCTGATCAAAGATGTTAACGTGAATAATTCCAGCAATCTGAAAAAAGCGAAGAAAAGAGGCAGCGATTCAGGCAATATGGAGGGAATTTCAGGGGATATGGAGGCCTTGAGTAGAAAGGTAGGCGCAGGTAGAAAGCTAGATTTCTCATTTACACTGGAAGAATTAAAAAAAGAGCCGAGTAACAAACTTACTAGTGTACAAAAGACTTCATCTGGTAAAAATGAAATCTGTTATTGTATGATGAAGCACTTCATATAGGAATTTCGGGCTAAGCTGTTGTTATAGGATAGGATATGGGTGGAGGGAGGATTTGCAGAAAACTGGAAGGAAGCAATAATTATACTAATAATAAGAACAATAATAATAATAAGAAAACCAGAAAAGAATGTCAGTGTACCAGGAAATTACAGTCCAATCATTTCATAGATTTCATTTCTGCGGACTGATGTAAATGGGAGGGTTGTTTACTCACAGGAAAAGAAAGGTTGGACAGCGGCTTATCAGAGTGGATTCAGAAAAGTTGAAAATGGGGAATAAAATTGGGTTTTCACTTTTCAGTTAAAAAATATTGTGTAAATAAAATGAAGAAATGTAATCTAGCAATGTACAGAAACAGGAGACAGTTAGGACTTTTCATTTTCTGGGATAATTTTAGTGATGGAGCAGGTCAGATGTGTGATCAGTAAATGCACAAAGATGATAAACGTCATGAGATGCCTTGCAGGAGAGGAGTGTGGGCGGGGCTAGTATTGAGTCTCTGAAGAGTATAAATACTGCCCTTATGACAACAAAGGTGGATGACAGCAGTATAGTATATGGATCAGCAGCTAAATCTGTGCTGTCACACCTACAGTAGATATAGTGCAGGCTCAGGCTTTAAGAGTGTGTTTAGGGGTAGTTCTAACCTCCCACTCGTGTGTGCGCTCCGTGTTGAAACAGGTGAAATGCTATTGTGGCCATGCAGAAAACAGCTTTCTAATTTCTAATTACTGGATCAGTCTTAGAGGGCATGAAGAAATCACCCCGATGGAGAGAGTGCTGGAGGAGTGCTGGGAGAAGGAGAGAGCTCAGAAGGACAGCTTTGGTGGGAAATGAGATCAGCAGGCAATAGAGATACAGTAGGTGTGTCTCCCTGCCCATTCGGGGTAGCAAGAGAGCAGACAAGTTGGCAAAAGACACACCCAAAAAAAGTGAATGTTGGGGTCAATATGAAATGATCAACGTCAGAGGGGAAAGAAAAAACAACAATGGCAAATGGCAAAATGTAACACAGGACAAAGTAGATGTGATAAGGAGGTGTTGGGGGGGGGGGGGGTCAAAAAGAGCAAGTATTAAATTAGCAGACCGAGAATTGTACAAAGCACCCGCAGAGTGTTACTAAGTGGGAACATGATGAGAAGATGGAGTGTGTGGAAACAGGAGGTGAAGCGTTTGAGCCACAGAGCAAGACAAGACAAGCTCATGGAATTTCAATGATCAATGGTTTTATTTATTTATTTATTTTTTTAAGGAAGGCTGGATTTAAGGAAAATCAGTTTTGAGAGGCTGATAAGATCAGGGAGAATGAAACCTAGTTGGAGGTAATGTTACCTCTGGATTCCTACCACCGTTAAACAACGAAGAAAAAGAAGAAGAAGAAGAAGAAGAAGAAGACGTATCGGTGTTATTTCTTTGCCCTTTTTTTGTGTGTGTCTTAAAGGCCATATGTATTTGATTTTTGTTGTATGTAATATCTGGCTATATCTCAGACTTGTGGGAAACACTGGGATTTAATATATTTCAGGGCAAGTTTTTCCTCAAAACTCAGATTTATAATATTTTCGCTGGTGTTAACTGTGAAATGAATGCATTGTGAAACTCAGTGTTTTTCCCCCATCAAATTATTCTTTACAAGCTGCTTGTTGTTCACAGACACACACACACACACACACAAGCTGATGTGACCCCTTTGATCAAACTGTAAAACTGTGACACTTGGCTTGTAAATTTTTTATATATATACTCTGCCGTGGGTGACACAGAAAAACATGCAGAACACTAATCCAGAAGTCAGTCACCTCCTGTGTCAAAAGGAGACCACGTGGCTGCATTTAAAAGACAAACGAGTAAATAATACATTACCCGAATGTACCTTCACCTCCGAGCCGCTGGGTGTCGCTGCGACCTTCCGTCTGAGGCGCAGGTAACAGAAGAAATGGTTTCACCGGGTGAGTGTTTCAACACAATATATACATTATTTGACATTTTACTTCCGTATAAAAAGTTATGTTACATTTCTAGATGTTTAAAATAATATTGTCCTCGAAACGTCCTAGCAAAAAATATTTGAAATGAAATGATAATGTGTGTGCGCGTGCACTGTTTAGAAGAAACATTAGCATGTAGGGCTACTTCCGTAAACACCAGCGTTAAGGAAATATCTCTGCGGGAGAAGTGAAGTGGATTAAATATAAAACATGACAGTCCATGGACAAGTTAACTATGTAGTTATGCTGTATATATAAATATGAACGTTACACCGTGAGAAAACCTGTGTAATTAAAGTTGTAACTGGGTTCGTGCGTCGTTTCCATGGCAACAGATTATCCATTAATAAGGGGGGGGATGTGTTGTGTTTGTGATTTCATTCATACAAGTGCCTAAAATATTTTTAGACAGATAGGCATGAATATACACTTGATACACATGAAGAGAGTTAAAAGGTTCAAGCTAAGGTTTGTCATATGCAGAGTAAAGAAACATGTTTCCCCTTAGAAGGAAATGCCTCTGTGCTGTTTTCAATAAATACCACAACAACAAAAAAAACCTTGGTACAGTTTAAACTTCAGGCAGATATCGAAGTGCTGTGACACACATACAGAATGAAATGAGACTTGTTATAGACTCCAGTATATGAAATGTAAAAGATAAAATTGAAAGCAGGAGTTTTGACCAATGTTCAGACCAACATTCTTTCTTTAATTTATATAGATTAATGACTAAAGTTATGGTAAATATTTAACACCACAAATACCATCTAATCCTATAACTGAATTTAGATATAAACTCCTGCATGAACTTTTTAAAAATAATTTCATTGATTTCCACCAGAGCTGTGTGAACCATGAAGTGCCATTTTTTCCAGACTGGATATGTGTCTGATGAACAGATGGGACTCATTCACTTTATAACCCTGAAAAGAAAAAGCTGTTGTGGTGATGCAGAATATAACCTACCAATGATTTTAGATGATGTAATGAGTGATTAGTTTTTTTTTTCCTTCTGTGTAGTGGAAGTGCTGTGCCTCCTCCTGGTCTCTGCCCTTTGGGGAGCCACCAACCCCTTCCTTAGGAAAGGAACCGAGGGCATTGAGCAGGTTAAAAAAGGCAACAAGATCTTCCAGTTCCTGGCAGAAGTCAAGTTCCTGTTCCTCAATGTCAAGGTAGAACTTTTTGAAATCGCTCTCCACTTCTCATACGAGTATGGAAGCAATAAAAGCTTTACACAGGATCAGGGCTAGCTCAGCGGTCAAGGTGTTGGGCTACGTTTCTTAACATTACAGGTTCAAACCCCCACGACCACCAGGTTGCATCCATGGGGCCCTTGAGAAAGGCATATAACACTCACCTGCTCAGATGTAGAATGAATAAGTCACTTTGGATACGGGTGTCTGACAAATGCCATAAATGTAAATGATACACCCTGTGCTGTGCACACTACAGTCCTACATAAAGAGTGAAGTGCATCCATAGGATTAGAACCGTGTAGTTTATGTATGTAGTCCATGGATGCAGAAGTTCATTCCGTTAAAAAAAATAATAATTTTAATATCTAATCTTATTGCACAGTATTGCACAACTGGACACTGTGTAACGTCTCTTGTTTCTGTACAGTATCTGGTACCATTTCTGCTGAACCAGAGCGGCTCTTTGGTCTTCTACCTCACCCTCGCTACAACAGGTCACTGACACATCGAACATTTTTAAGCTCAGATCATCATGTCAAGGCATGAGAGATGACCCCATGCGGTCCTCCTTTAAATCATGGAGTTTAAAATGCAGGTTTATAAACATGACTGATTAATAGTAGGTCAAATACTTCTTTCTGTGCTTGTAGATTTGTCTCTGGCTGTACCGACGGTCAACTCGCTCAGCCTGGTGTTCACCATGTTCACTGGGAGACTGCTCGGGGAGGAATTTGGAGGGAAAAGTGAGTCAAAGTGTCTGTTTACACAGGCTGTAGTGATGGGAACATGATCAATTACATTATTACATAAGCACATAAATCTAAAAGAAGTGATTTTTTTTATACAGATCATGTATTAACACTTGACCCTTTCTCTTCTGACAATAGTATGTGTTACTTACACGAGCGCTCTGTTTTCGCATGAGGAGAGTGGAGAGTAGACTGCTTGGCACAGTTGAAACCTTCCTCACCTCTCACTCTCTCTCCCAGGTGCCGTGTTGGGGATGGTGCTCATTACAGCTGGCGTGACACTGTGTGTGTTAAGCTCTGTCTCAAAGCCAGACAGTGCAGGAGTCCATGTCGCATCATGAAGATATATAACGAGGACAATCTTTATGTACTCTGACATGGACAAGTTCCTGGATGGATATTCAGTTTAACCAGTTATTGCCATGTCATGTGATATCATATCATCATTCACCACAAACTTCTCCTGTTGTAAATACGCAAAATTTTGTCAAGGCAGGATCTATTACCATGATCAAGTATAAATTTATTTATGGAAGTTCTTTCATAATGCTGTTTTTTTTTTTTTTTTTTTTTGCTCTTTTGGCTCAAACGAATAACAGACACCCAGAGGACGTACCTCACGGTTAAACGCAGAGTCGATCCAGGATCTTGGCCTGCTATATATTAGAATGGACGTGTTTGTCCGTTAGAGCGGAAAAACTTGTTCAAGCTCAGACACCACTGCTAGAGATTTGATCTCAGAACCTGTATGACTCCGATCTGTTAAACGTGGCAACGATCACAGCGTGTCGACATTCTAATCCTCAATCTGGGTTTGAGATAATATTGATGGTTTGTTCCCTACGGTTTTCAAAAGGTTTGTTGAACAGGGTTCTGGACTCCATCAAAGGAGTCTTTTTTAACATAAGCACAAACTGTCCTCAACCGTATTTTGGAACAAAACGGATTTTGCCCTGGAAACACAGATGTTCTTTGTGAACTTTGGACAGGACATTAAACTGGAACTGAAGCGCTCACTGTACTGGTATGAACAGCTTTCCTCTCTTCTCATCCAGAACCCTGGGCCCTGGTGTTTTACTTAATTTCTTTTGGAATCAATTTCCAGCTTACGCATTGATTTGTTAATTTCCCACAGACATTTTTTCAGAAGAATAATACTAAAGTGATGTTTTTTTCATCCTGTTTTCACTTTAAGATTAAGATTATAAGATTATATAATGTATAGTAGTAGGTAATGATGTGTAAAGAAATCAAACAAGCTGCTCAGGTTCAATAAATCAATGACCAGATGGAGTGAGGAGCTCGAGTTACAGTTCATATTCTGAAGTCGATTCTTTTGTATATTACAACTGGATGCCATGTAGATTCTTGTTCTCTCACCAGCATTTCCTTTCTCCTTCTTGATGAAGAAAAAATCCAAACAGAATTGTTAAACAAACAGCTCTGATCAGTTCTTGTATTGATTTGTAAGATGTTCAGTTAATTACTGTAAATACTATATGATAAATCTTACAAAAAATAAGGAACAATTCACTGAAGGACTTTGGACGTTATGTGCGAAGTGCAAACTGAACTGGATTTTTGTTCATCCTTTTCATGGTTTATTGTTAATACTATAAAGACCTCGATATTAGATACATGAAATAAGAGAAAATAAGAACTTCACATTTATCTACAGGTCCAAGAAAATATAATCACAATGTTGTTTAAATTTGTTTGGGAACCTTATGAAAGCACAAGTTCACATTAACCCCGTAAACTTCCTCGAGCAGACAATGTACCTCTCGTTTCACTGCAGTCACGTACGGGGTAGCTGAGGAATGTAAAGGGTTAATCTCAGACTGGTGCACACTACAGACTTTCACAGTGAATCTATTCAAGGCTCAGAACAATTACTAAAGCATATTTACTAAAATATCGCACTCCTCCAGACTTCACATAAACAGGACCTCTGTAACCTCGGTGTTACCGATTCATTGCAAAACTAACGCACTAATAAATCCACGCGAGCTTTGAGTCAGTGCAGTTTGTTATTAGAGCATCAGACTCCATATTACGGATTGTAACAAGGTGAAGGTGTGAGTAACATTGTTAATGTACGTTTTATACACGTTAACGTTTGAAAAAAATCTATATTTTTATGTCAGTGGTTTTACAGCACGAGTGTTCAAAAACTCTTATCAATATTGGTGATTAGAGGCAAAAGAGCATTTTGAAAAATAATTTGGACTTATTTGTAATAATTTTAGGGTGTCGTAATCATGCCACATTTTGGACGCCCTCAAGAATGTGGCAAGATTACAGTAGAATAAGAATTAGAATTTTGAAGTTGATTACTCTAATCAAACTGGGTGTTAATTTTGTTTTTCAAATTTCTTCTCTCATATTTCTTATCAGTTTTTAATTTCTTCTTCCTTTTCTTGTTCTTTATATTCCTTATTGTTTTCTTTCTGTGTTTTTCTTACCTTCCTTAGATATTTGTTCAAATTAAACATATTTAAAGCCTGAAATAATTTCTTTAAAATATTCAAATATTCACACAAATTATATGTTTAGATTTTTTCAAATTTTGCCCTATTTCTTGACAGAAAATGCTTTTTATTAAAATAAGGTTCTATTTTGTTGGACCAGAATTATATATATATAAACAATTTTCTCAAGGGGTGCCATTATTTTTGGTGTCGCCTTTCTAACATACAGTAATACTCGTTGTGTAAAGAGATTTCGGCGTCTCAGAAATTTCGCTTTAAAAAAAAAAAAACTTAAACAGTCTCTCGAAAATTATTCCTGTGCATTCTCTCGAAGGACCGCAATAATTTGGAGCACACGTTGTCAAATCTAATCAGATACCCAGAGTGACACGTTCACATCGTAATTCGTAACTAGGAGTGAATATTTAAATGTGGAGTGAAGTTTTCTGTCTCTTTAGTAAAAGACGCAGAGTTCATCATGCACCGTACCGTATCACATGACACGGGTCACAGACATAAAGAAAAACCTTCACAAACTGTAAACTCTACATGATGTAGCAGTAAGAGAACAGGCTGGAGATTCACACAAGCGTGCTTGGTGTCGGGAACAGTCCAGGGGAACACTGTTCAGGAGATCTAGACCTTATACACCTTACAGGAGGGGGGCATTTATTTACGGCTGTATCTGATGTATACGTTCGTCTGGGTCACTCTCTCTGGTGTGACGCTGAGGAGGGAGGACGGTCGTGGTCCTGCATCCTCGGGCTGCCAGCTGCTTGAGGACGTCCATCCTGCAATGGAACCCACACACACACACACACACACACACACACGTCTGAGTCAGTGCATGCGAATACATAAACAAAACGTTCATGAGTAATAAAAATATTATTTCTGCTAAAGCAATATTTTTCTAGTTTTGATTTTTTTTAATCCAAATTGAAGGTGACTGAACTGAGGTTTTGTTGGCCGTTAATTTCCAAGTTACTCAGCAGGCCGCAGATATTAATGCCGTCTTCTCAAACTCCCACAGGCTCTGTGGTTTAGACCATTTTGGAAACTTGGCATGTTGTCATCTAGTCATTTGTCTCCCTAAATAAATAATTCAACCTTAATCCTTTCCCATCATCGCTGACTTGATGGAGGGTCTCTCTGTATACCTAAATGCCGCACACACACGTGAGGCGTGTCTCACAGAGACAGTGCACTCTCGCCTCTCTCGCTATTCCTGATCCACCTCTGGACCTACATTAGCGTCTCTAAGGCTTTGCAAATCCAATTAATGGGAATATCTTTTCATTTGGTCACAGTAGTGAGAAGTCTACATCAGATCCTACCTGCACTATTGGGTGGCAGATATGTGGGCAAATTAAATGGATTATTTAAATTAAAAAAAAAAGAAACATTGATATGCAACTCTTGTCTAATTATAATTTTCCTCCTTGATCTCCTCAAATCACTGTGTCACAATCACACAATAGATTATTGCTATTTTCAATTTTTCAGCCATAATTAATGTGTCAGTCTCCACCCACTTCATCATCTCGGCCACGTTCGTGTTCCAGGTCCCCGCTGAGGACGTCCTCGTCCTCTGCTTCCGAGTCCCCGTTTGGCGAAGAGCTCCTTCTCTGTAATGAGGTCTCTCCATCATACAGCCCGTACGCCTTCATGTTGTGCTCTCTGTCGCTAGGAGACGGACTGGAGTGTGTGGAAGAGGTCATGCGCTCTTCAGGTGCTCCTGTCTGAGCGAGGACGAGGGGGGACGAATCATCAGCAAGGCTAATTAGAGCTGAAGATTGTGGTCTGTAATCAATGTCATGCAAACACAGACACACACCTGATGCATCTGATTTGCTGTTTCTGGTTGGTCCTGGTCAAGTTCCTCGTCCTGAACGATCTCAGCGACTCTCTGGAAAATCAGTGTTACAGTATTAGGAACACATTAGGAATAATATGAGTCTCGCACACACATCTATCTGTCTGAGCGGACTGTTTCTCATAAACTGGCAATAAATATATAGTATTTTGGTTGTACTTGTCATTTCCATAATGTAGTAGCCAAAGGTATTAATGCAACACATAATATGATGTCACTAGTTCCAGCCTATCTGACTGAAGCGTTGTGCCAATTGTGGTGGTGCCTCAGTGTGTTAAGGCTCCGTGTTACTGATCAGAAGGTCAGCGGTTTAAAGCTCAGCTCCTCCAGGCTGGCGCTGTTGGGCCCTTGAGCAAGGCCCTCAACCCTATGTGCTCCAGGGCGCCGTATAAACACTCAGGAAATCTCAAGTGCGCTGTGAACTTTGGTGACACTTTGGAACTTTTCTGCGCATGACTTTCAGGAAGCGATCAAGCAGACATGGATTGAACGAGTGACACCAGAGGACTGCATACTTTCTTCTTGACTCTGTGCTCAGACAGATCCAGCTGGTTTTTAAGATATAAATAAAGGACTTCCTGCTAAATACCGATTGTTGGATGTCAATCTCACTGCGGGAAATGTTCATGTTCTTATTATGAGAAAGTCATGAGAATGTCACTGAAACACAGAGTTCCACTTTTTGTTTCAGTGAGTTTCTCCCCCACTCTAGTTTAACTTACAATATATCGTAAGTTACTTTTAATCTATGACTATTTTTTATTTAGCAATTCCTGGTGAATTAATTCCTCAGTGAAATTAATCCATACAAACGACAGTTCTGATATTCAGGGTTTTGTAAATGACAACAGCAGATTCAGCACCATGGACAGTCGCCAGTTTGATTCATTTACTGTATACTTTCGATGACACCCAGGTGATAAAATGAAGCCGTTGGGTGCATTTTTTTTTTCTTTTTCCGGTGATCTTTGTCATGACATCAGTATTCTGGACATTAGATCATGCTCTAGGTGTGGACAGAGTGAAGTAGACTGGAAGAGCTGATGGATGTCACTCTAGTGCGAGTGAAGATGAGAGTTCCCACCTGATCCACAGGAAGCTCCACAGCCGTACTGTCGTCCTCGGCCACCTCCTCAGCGCCTCGCACCTCCTCTCTCCTCCTCCCTGCGCCCTTAAACACACTCGCATGGCCTGCAGGACACACACACACACACACACCGATTCCTCTTTCTTTAAACCCTCTGCTCTGGTTTTTGCATCACAATGAAAGAGATTTTTTTTTTCAGATTAAAAACGGTTTTCTAAAATAAAAAAAATGTATGCTGAATAAACATTCATGGTTTTGCATTTAAATGAAAAATGACCTCTCATGAACAAGATCCAATTATTTAATTCTTAAGATCATTAATAGTACAATACTATGGAACCTCTTTCATGTTCCTACCTGTGTTTCTGGCAGCTCTGAGAGTGGGTCTGTGTTTCCGCACTCGGACGGGATTAGCATAGAACACAGATCCGTCCTCCCTTTCCCCTCCTCCTTCTCTCCTCCTCTGCAGCGGCTGAGACAGATTGGCTCCCCCTGGCTCGGCCTCGTCCCCCGTGGACTTCACGCGCCTGCCGTCCCTCTGAGACACACACACAGGGGTCGAAAAACTAAACACTTATCATAAGATCTAAAAATGTACAAGAGGATGTGGAAGTCCTAGCTCGCTTCCTAGAGACATGTGGGATCCATCCTACCTCAGGTGAGTGAAGAAGTGCAGAGTCACTGTTGCTGTCTTGAGGAAACTTCCGGTTCTGTGAGACATTGTGAAAATAAACAGAATTAGCTCTACATCTCACAGTGCAGCTACAGACGTGGTCCGAAGACGGTGCAGCTTTACCTCTGCCCTCCTGTGACCCCGGTCCACGACGTAATGTCTGGTGAACAACAAATCAAACAAAAAAATCTGTCAGCCCTGTTACAAATCAGCATCTCCAAAACCACCATCATCATCTTCTCCTCTTCCTCACCTGTCTGCACTTCCTCCTGGTGCTTTGTTCAGCAGCACCTCCAAGTACGGCAGCTTTTTGAAGCGCTCGGCGCCGATGGCGACATAACACTGCCCGCTCTCCAGCTCCTCCGCCGAGGTCACCGTCACACCATCCAGAGTGCACAGCCTGAGAGGTCAAAGGTCAAATAGCAGCTTAAAAAAAAAAACTGCAGTCTGTACGTGTAGGCGTGTGTCCTCACCTGCGCACGGCGCCGGTGCGCAGCATAGCTTTCTCCGAGACCAGGCTGAGAATCTGCTCCAGGTTCTTCAGAAGGCTCCGAGGGATGATGAAGCGCATGGCGGGACTGAGGACGTCTCCGTTCCTAAAGACGCTGCACAGGGACAGGGTGTGTCCATCATGTAAATATATTAGATATTAAATGACATCATATATACAATGCATAGGATAAAAGAGTCAGGAAGCACCCTTTACACTCATGTATGTATATACGTGTGTGTGTGTGTTTGTGTGTGTGTGTGTGCGCGTGTGTTACTCACTGTATAATACAGGGCAGAGTTACAACCTTCCTCCATTTGGCGGACACGTTGGGTCTGCTGAGCGCTTTACCCTGCGGAGAGAAACACAGAGTTGTAAAGCCGAGCGGGAACCTGGAACGGATCACGAGTCTCGCACAAAAGCCGTGTCGCCACGCGGCCAACGCTCGCCTGACACCCAGCTCCTATCTCATGTAGCTCCAAATCAATCAGAGCTACAAAAGACAATCCTGTCAGTGTGTCTGAAGGATTCCCGTGAATGAAACACAACACCTCGTGTTGGCGCTGAGGCCCATTAAATCGAGCCGCATGGCTAATGAACGTCTGAGCTCTCGGTATTTTTTTACTCTGCTGGTATTGAATTCTGAATCGGGGATCACAGGAGGAAAAAAAGAAAACAACAATGTCAAGTTGATTAAGGTGGTACGTGACCTTCTGTTACAGCTGATAACTGTGTAATAACCAACATACCGTCCGTCTGAATCACTGTATAAACGGACTTTCCTGATAGCGTAACTGCAACAAGCACATAAAGCTACGTTAATAAAAATGTAACTCTCAGCTAAATCATTTAAATGATGAACCCTTGACCTTCCGATCAGTATTCCATCACTGAGATTAAACAACACCCCCTCTACCCTCCCAAGCAGAGAAAACTCTACACTAAAACATTGGCAGTTTAAAAAGAAAAACTAAAAATCCAAACTCTACACGAGCTAAACTGAGCAGCGATGAGACAGAGCCAGAAAGAGACAAAACACAGACTTGACTAAGGATCCTTAAAGCGCAGTTCTCACAAACATTAGGGGAAACTTTTTTCTTTTTCCCAACACCATTTAAAGTGCTGATCCTGGAAACTGCAGTGATTTTATCGTTTGATTATTGTTCCGCAGACAGATGGCTCACATTTCTATAGATCTAATCTACATGACTATTTCAGGGTGGAACACAAAAAAAAGGCTTTAGTGTTTGGGCATGAATTACAGCACTTAAAGTATTTTGGGGTAAAGTAATTATGGCATTTTTTCTTTTTTTTAAATCGACCAGAATATTCCAGAATAAGTGCTTAAATAAAATCTCATGCCTTTCCCTCTATTCATTTGGTGGGTGTTTACTAAGTAAGATTTAAGCAGATTTAAATTGAATGAACAATTATGAGTGAATTACTCGCTCTCTGTTTCACTCATTCTCTGTACCGCTTTTCCTGTGCGTGAGGGCACAAGCTCAAGCAAACACACACACACTCTCTCACACACTCTCTCACACACTCTCTCACACACTCTCTCACACACTCTCTCACACACACTCTCACACACACTCTCACACACACTCTCACACACACTCTCACACACACTCTCACACACTACTCTCACACACACTCTCACACACACTCTCACACACACTCTCACACACACTCTCACACACACTCTCACACACACTCTCACACACACTCTCACACACACTCTCACACACACTCTCACACACACACATTAGATTTGTCTAATCTGCTTGTTTTTGGTAAAATAAAATAAAACTTGTCTCATTCAGAAGGAAGTTTAATGACAGTCGATATTTAAGGGTCTGTACAGTATTTTGGATATATTTATATACAAGTATCATTTGCCTTTCATAATCCAAACTAACTGTTGTTATAAACAAGCAATAACTTTTTAAAGACATTATTATGCGATAAAAAATATTTACTACCATTTTAAATAAAAATACATGACGTATTACAATCACATGCACAACCATCACATGAGTCCGTACCGTTCCGCGCTGCTTCACCTCAAACTCCTACTTATTGTTTTATTTTGATCGAAACCCGGATACGTCACATCCCCGACGTGCCCGGACAGGTTTAATGCCCTGAGATCAGGGAGTCTGTTGTACTGATGGACAGGTCAATAATGACACATTCTTTCTTTTCACACACACACACACACACACACACACACACACACACACACACACACACACACACACACACACAATCAGAGCCACAGCAACACAACAACAGAACATATGGAGCACAACTGAATAGAAGGTTCTAGAGACGTGTATCAGTGAGGTGAGGTGAGGTGAGGTAAAGTACTCAGTAACACCACAAACTGCTCATTTCTGTCTGATTAACTATAAAAAAAAAAGATGTCGCCGGTTACGGTTTATGGCAGCTATAATGTAAAGAAGAGTATTACGTGCCATGTGTGTGTGTGTGTTTTAAGTATTTGATGTGATGTAAACCCTGCTGTTATGGGAAAATTATTAACTTTAGGGTGATCACAGTAAATGTAGAAAATAATTTAATAATACTTACTTTAACGATATAAATTAGAGAAATTAGTTAAATTGGAAAAAAATAAGATTACTAAATTAAATCCAAAGGTGATCATTTATTTTAAAATAAAATCATTTAAAAGTTCAAAAGTTGAATACAAAAAATAAAGCAATAAAGTGGATAAATAAAGGTTTAAAGAAGAAAGGCATCAATGTTAAATCACTAGTATTAATAAATTATATAACTAAATAAACGAAATAAATAGAATTAAAATGTAATAATAATCTTAAAAACTATTTAGAACAAAAAGTTTTTTTTTTTTTTAATGCAGTCATGTTTGGGGTGTAGTAGAGTTAAAAGTCTGTAACACAATTTCGGCTTGGATGATTTAATATAACTTAAAAAGAAAAAAATGAGATCAATGTATAATCTTTGGGATTCGTCATAAGTAACCTGAATGCGGAATCTCTCTCACCTGCATGCCGTCTCCGGTCCGAGCCGCTGGAGCTCTCTTCATCCCCAGACTCAGATAACTGTGAGAAAGCGATAAAAAGCAGAGGGACGGATTAACACCGGCACAGAAAGGCCTCCACGCCGCTGCAGTAATGTCTGGCTCCTTTACGGCCTGGTTTCTGGGACTCCTGACGACTTGTTTGCACGAAGCCGCTGTGACGTCTCCGTGGCTGAAGGACACGGTCTGCCCTTTGACTTTATCACCAAAAAGTGAATTCAGGGAATAATGTGGAGCTGTAAAGTCACGACATCCTGCTGCTCAGCGGTGGCACATATTTGGCAGCTTGAGAAGGAATAGAGTGTCCCAGAGCAGACGCCGATCAGCCGTGACTTTAAAAAGCCCTGACGGGTCCGAGGAATAACACCGAGTATCTCCTGATATTCACACCTCCCAGGGGGGAGGGGGGGAGGGGGTGTTGGGGGTAATATTAGGCAGACACTTTTTGATGCAGAAAGCAAAGAAAATGCTCAAGCGCAAGTATGTGAGAGACTTTAAGAGCCACGTTGTGATATCGGTGGCCCCTGGGAGCAGGACACCGCACCCCCACGCACTGGTCGAATCATTTAGGGATCAAGGTGTTGACTCGGCGTCTTATTTCCTCAGATCTCAAGCTGACTGGACGTCTGCCGGACGCGCTCGCTTAAACAGTCTGATTCATGAATGACTCACCTTGGAAATGACAGGACTTAAAGGATCCGCTGCTAACACCTTAACACCAGATCTCACAGCACACGGCAGACGTCTAGTGGAGTCCCTGCCTAGATGTTGTTGTTTTGTTTCCAAACATACACAATATTGAGCAGGTGATTTGTTATTGTTATGGCTGACCCGTCTGTGTTTCTATGTACTGTAATTAGAGGGTGTACTGGATGAATGACGGATCATTGCACAGTCATAAAGCTCCGTATGATGTAGCTTCGACTCTACATGTCTGTTAAAACTCTTAATACACATGCTTTAACGGGCTTTATTTTATTGGCCAATTTAGGTTTAAATCAAATTTAAGAGCTTCATCATAATCTGAATCACTTCAGACGATCCGCATTCAAACTCTGGCTTTCCTGGGAAGCTCATTTCAATCTCACCCGGATTTTTTGGAAATTCCTTTGTACCCCAGACTGTTCCGCAACACACTCGGTACCGTTAATCTTTACAGCTGTATACTCGAACAATCCATACCGCCACTAATCTGTCACACAATACTTTTGACTCTTAGGATTTGTTTTATCGTGCCGTCACTGCGCTCGAATCGCAGCAGCTTTGTGAGAATGTCGAGTCTTCAGAACGTTCCACAAATACAACTGAATGGAAAGGAACTGAAGTCCAGCAGGCGGCCCGATCCCACAGTAGACTTCATTTTCTGTTATCCAGGATATACAAGACGTAGCGTTCGAGCGTTCAGCTACACAGCGAGGGTGAAAACGCCAATGTAAAGTTTGTTGTTTGTATTAAACAGTGCTTTCAAACAATGATTCCTGGAGGAACTGCTGCTGTTTGAGTGTTTTCTTTGCTCTATCACACACACTGCAATTAAGCAAAGGCTGTTAATTAGCTGATTAGTGAAATCAGGTGTGCTGGGAGCTGAGAAAACATTAGTCAGGACCGGAGGTGAGAATCGCTGCTTTAAATCACATGTTGCACCAGTGTGTATATAGTGTGTGCAGCCATGTTGTTTATTAGTAAACACTTAGAGAGCGTACAACATAATTTTACAGGTTTTTTTTATTATTATTGAGATGCAGCAAGCGTTAAGATTTTAACATTTATTATAAAACTTTGGCTTAAGGTAAAATCTCAAGGATCCCTGTTTAAAAAAAAAAAAACTAAGAGTTGTCGTATTTTTAAATAATCAAAATAATGCTCGACTTAAACAAAAAAAGTTAAAAAGTAGACTTGTATTTCTGATATACATCACGACGTACCGCAACACAGAAGCCTCACCCCATCCCGATTACTGAACATGGACCACATCTATTTTTATTTTCCATATTTATTCCCCATACTCACTCAAGTTTCTTGAACTTCTCGAACCCTGCGGCCACGTACTGCGCCCCCTGTTGGAGGTGCTCCAGATCGGGTACCCGGTGCCCGTAGCGTGGCGTGTAGAGCGTACGCACGGCCAGCGGCGCTCCGATGCTGAGAGTCACGTCGTTCAGGAAAGACTCCATAGTGGAGACCTGCCTCTGGTTCACGATGAACCTCCTCCCTGGATCACACAGAGAGAAACGGCACAAAGATCACGGGGTAAAAAAAAAACTGTCTGTAATGCTAAACTCAGGATTGTGAAAGCTGCGCTAGACGTGACGAGGCTGTTACGCTCAGCGTTAATCAGTAGAGAGGAAGCGGAAAGCGAGCAGACCTGAGAAGAAGGGATCTCCATTCTTGTACACCACCACACTCTTCACAGGGGGCAGGAGGGCAGTTACTCCACTGGAGGCCATCACGACTGACCCGGGAGAAATCAGAGTTCCCACTCGAACACTAACACACACACATACACAACCATCATCCAGAGACTTGAGAGGAAATCTCAACACACACACACACACACACACTTACACACTCTTCCTCACACTCTCTCTCATCCTTACAGAATATCAGATCATCACAGAAACCTTGCGACCTGCACCGTGGCGCAGACTCTACCTCTGTTCCTGCGGCGTCCGGGGCTCCTGACCAGCTCAAGCGTTCGGTGTTTAGTGTCGACCCCACACACACGCACAAACACACGTACACACATGCATACACACTGGAGTGTTTCCTGGTTGCTATGGCAGCATTGCCAGCGATCACTGGTAACAACAAAAGAGGGGGAGAAGGAGGGAGGGAGAGAGAGAGAGAGAGAGAGACATGGGGAAGCACAGAAGGTTCAGGGCACATAAATCTAACGACCCCTCACTAAAGACAACGCGCATTATTTCATAGAACGTGAACAAAACGGTGACTATTCACAATGGACCAGGACATACAGACGTAAATCTGATGGACGGTTCAAGGTGACCGAAAAGCTGCACAATTTTATCAGGGGCACAAACTTTACTCCAAAGTAATTCCTTTAATCGACAGCTAATGTTCTCAATACACACACGCACACATGTTCAAAAATAAATAGCATTTATTACACGGGATCTTCATAAAATTCAGTATAAAATAACTAGGCACAGCGTCACGCTTTACATTCATTACATCATGCGCTTTTCTTTTTCTTTTTCGTCCAGAAGAAACAAGAAGACGACGAGAGAAGGTCAGATGGAAGGTCGCGTTTGTGTCCAATTAAACCTTTGTGAAGATGAAACACTCAAACGTCCAATTCTTCATCAGGTCCTCATTCGCTACGACGTTTCCAGCTTCTGCTTCAGGGTCAGATACTACAGATGAACAAGGGAAAAAGAACAGACAGAACAACAACATGATGCACAACAACAACAACACAGAAAAAAACATGCATGTCTGATTATTAAATAACTTCTATGTACAGTTCTGAATTGTGATTGGTTGATTAATTATTAATTAAGTGGTCCGGGTCTTGATTAGTTTTCTAAAAAAGCAGCTCTGCAATTCGGTGCGAATCAGAATCGCAATACGAGTCGAATCGGCACCTGGGTATCATGATATCGTATCAACTGGTCCCTGGTGATTCCCATCGTTAATTAATGCACTTATTGTTTCTATAGTTCACAGAACGATCCAAATGAACAGATATAAAAAAAGACAAGAAAAAGGAGCAAAATCATTGATGTAGTAACGGTCAGAGGTCAACATGGCAAACTTTTTGTCTTGTAAACTTTAAGAAAAAAGAAAAACTGATGCAAAAAAAATACATGAAATAAAACACCATTCTTTAATAAATAAAAGGCTCGTGACTCTTGCTGAATATCCAGAATGTAAGAGGAATAAAGCAGTCAGGGGTGTGATCGAATAAAAAGCCCAGATTTATTTTGTGTAGAGGTTATTTTTCCCCCTCAGTTCTGCTTCTAACACGAGTACAACACCAAAAGTGTTTCTCTATTTCTCAGGACACTGAAGGTCACCTAGAAGGGCAGCCGTGACATTTAATTATATTCCGATACGTAATGATCGAGAGCCGTGTAAAAGCTGCCGATCTGACCAGCGCGCGCTTCACAGCACCTCCGATTCCCACGGGTCGATGGCGGGGGAACCGGAGGAGGGTTTTTACGACTGAAGGCGGGGTTCTCCACTCGACACTGCAGAGCGAGACCTCCTCTACTGTGTGAACCGGCAACGTTCCATTATGAGTCCTGCTTTCAATTATAGAGCCTCATAAACAGAAATCAAACCGGGCCAGAACATTCCCTAAGAAATGGACGTTATTGTTATTATTATTATTATTATTCATTCCTGCGGCACTTTAGTACATCTCAATCCATCGATCTGTAATGTCATGATAGCAGGAATAAAACTCCATCTCCACTGCGTACTTTCTTCCTGCTGGCGATGGCCTGTTGGATCCAGAGCAGCTCCATGGCTAGAGTGTTTCTGTGCTGCTTCAGCGCGTCAGGAGTGTGTGCGACATCTTTCAGCAGAGTACGCATCGGGGGAGCTGTCACAGATGATCACACACACACACACATTATTTATTTTATGCAGGCAGATATTTTCCATTAAATAAGAGTGCATTAAACATGTGTATGTTTAACACAGAGTCGAATGCAGAGTGTGAAAGCAAACAAAAGCTCAGAAATGTGCAGATATGTTAATGAGCAGCTGTGCACCCGTGTCAGACCAGTGTACGACTGGGCAAATGCAGAGGCATGCAAATAGTGGACTGGTGTAGTAGTATGTTACTGGTGATGTTATTAATGGATGGATGGATGGATGGATGGATACGTTATTGATCCCGAAGGAAATTCCAGATATTTGACAGTGTGTTGGTTGTGCAAGCAATCCAGTATACAAGTGCACAGATGTACTAATATGCTAGCAAGTACTAGGGTTACAAAAAGTGTGGCTATTATACAGTAGGTAGGTAAGGTGCTGGCATTTAAGTAGTATGCTAGTATGTTAGTGCTAGTATGCACGCAGTGTGCTAGTACACAAGAAATGCATTAGTATAGTAAAGAGTGTCCTGTTATAGCAGTATTAAGGTGCTAGTATACTGAGTAGTGTACTAGTATTTCAAGTAGATTGCTACTATGGCAAGTAGGGTGCTAGCCAATAGTGTGCTCATAGACTAATATGTTACTTGTATAGCAAGTAGTGTGCTAGTATGCAAGCAGTTTTCCACTATATTTTGGACAGTGCACTAGTATAGTAAGCAGTGTGTATAGTATAGTATATAATAGTATATTCAAGTAATATACTATTATGTAAGCAGACTGGAAGCATGCAAGTGAGTTTATAGTATGCAGGCTAGTACTGACGTATCTTAAGATGCAAGAACGGTGCTAATATAGCAAGTAATATATTAACATTTTAGTGTGCAGGTGTTAAAGTATGCAAACCTATATGTAAATGACTAATATAAGCAACGTCCTGGTACACAATGTGCTGATACAGTAAATAGCGTGCTAGTACAGCACACCGTCTCTAATGTAGAAGTTTGTACAAGTGTGCCAGAGTGCAGTTATACCCACACTCACCATGCTGTAGTACACTGCTGCTCATCTGTAGAGCCAATGCAGCAGACTCATCTCCACTGTCTCTCTGCTCTCGCTCGGTGTCGCCCCCTGGTGGTCCGCTGACCTCCCTGCAGTCTCTGTCTGATCCACAACTTGACTCGTCCCTCTCAGGAACCAGGACCTCTGAATGAAGGCAAGGCGTTTCATCCTGCACCTTCACTTCCGCAACACCTTTTGGCCGCTGATATATGGAAAAGTCACTGTCCAAGTCCTGATGAGATAAAAATGAAAAATACTCCCATGTTTAGTCTTTTTACTTTCAAAAAAAATTATATAAAAAAACATGTAATTTCATTATTAATAAAAGAGATTCTGTTGAGGACAAGCTCACAACAAATCAACAAAAAATAGAAAAAGAAGCACATGGAAAATTGCGTTAACATGTTAACGAAGATTCATAATAACAAAATTCGCTTTTTAGTCATTTTTAGACATCTGTTTTTGGATTGTCCAAGGTTAAAACAAAATTATATATATATATATATATATATATATATATATATATATATATATATATATAAAAACCTATTAGATTTTCTTGTCTTGTCTTCTTTAGATTTACTGGTGGTTGCCATCTACTATATTGCATTACTGCCACCTTCTGGTCTTGATCTCGCTCACTATACGTGGCGGTGATGCAACCTAAAGAACTTCAACTAGAAGCTGAGTGGTACTGAGAACAAACGTGTTGAGGAAAAAAGAAAGTGTGTTGATAAAGCAGCCGGAGAGTTCGAGACACCGAATAAGTCAAGACAAGATCAGGGAAGGAAGCATCAGACATTTGAAGGAAGAGAGAGTGTCAAGGTGTCAGTGATGGTGTGGCTTGACAGGAACTCATTTAAATAGACACTAAAATGACATGCATGGAAGAGGAGTCAAACATGGGGGGTATGAGATATAATATAATTACGAGATAAGAGATAATCAGGGGTATGAGAGCTATTTCAGCTGGATCATGGGGAGCTCTGAGACCTGAGATGTCAAAACACTGTGTTCTCTTTTTGTCCACTTCAGTCTACAAACACACCCCGCCCCTTTTCACCATAAATGGACATTTAGAAACGCCTCCTCAGATACGGAGATCAGTGAAATGCTACGTAATGAACGTTACAGCATCAGTGAAGTGAGGTTTGGGTATGACGTGTCCTCTCCAGCTCAGGTGCTCCACAGCTCCCTCCAGGTCCCTCACTATGTCCTCATACTCAGACTGGACACCCTTCAGCTCTGTCCTCTTCAAATACCCGCGACACCGTGCCTGAAAACACACACACACACACACACACACACACACACACCAGCATGTCATCATCGTTCATCAGGTTTAAAATGCAAACCGGAAGTAAACACTATAGCTAATTTATTTGGGCTAGTTATATTATAAACATGGCTAAAACATACCCAAGTAGCAAACAACCTTTCCCCAGGCTATCTAACTATGAACGTACCTGGAAGTATATCATAATATTTATCCATTCTTGTCGACCCATTGCACTTTATCTCCTAAAACATCAGGCTTTTTGAGCGCTCAGTAATCATGAGCGGTTTTCCAGGCTCGGTCTCAAAAACCGCCATAATCGCCATAGTGTACTATTCTATATCTCACCAAAGCCGTAAGTGTGTACCCTAACTAGTGCGCCTGAGTAGGCGGGTTTTAACTATTTGAGATTCGGAGTTACGTAGCAGCAACAACAACAAAAGAACCCGCTCGTTTCTTCGCTTTATGCAACTGTGGACCTGACCTTGTAGTTTTTCCGCCCTCTAGAGGTTTGGAGAGTCATCGCGACTCATCAAAAAAATCAAGCACACAAAAGTCAACATTTTGTCACGCTAACATCACTACTGTTGGCAATACAATCCGCTTATCATTTTAAAGCGCTTCATGCACTGCCTGCTAGCTCGCACACACTTACAAATGTACAATGTTTCAGATATGTTAGAATATGTTTGTTTCACGTAATGTTAATAAATGTTTACAAAGTGGTATCAAAAAGTTTTGAGATTCGCTCGCCACAGATCCGGTCGCTCAGAGGCCCTGGCAGTAGAGTTCAATATTTTAACGGTCTGGCCCCTGGCGACGGATTCTCAATGCACAATGTAGCAGATGTCGGAAAAGACATTTAACGTGCAGTTGGTCGAGCTGTGGACCTGCCTCGGCTTTTTCGGTCGAGGAGATGATGGAATCTTCCACTGTGAATACCGTTGCTTCATCTTAGGGTCGTAGTCATACACCCAAGTTTTGTCAGCTGTCCTCAACAAAACTTGGGTGTATGAAGTGTCTGAAGGACGAGTCATCCACGACACATGATGTTCCTTCGGTCAGCAGCGTGGGGACGAACTTGGCAGCAACATGGCACATGTTCAAATCACACGTGAGAATCGCCTGGACTGTTCCACAATGGCAGCGATGTTGTGGATTGTTCTCCGACGATCATCACGCACAAGTTGTTGAATAGTTTCGACATTTTCGGGGTTGAGCTTGTCGAAGGGCTTCCTGATCTCTCGTCGTCTTCCAGTGATGTTTGTCCCCTCTCGAAGCGCATCAAAACACCGCGAACGACGCATTGCAAGTTTGTCAAGCATTTCTATGGCAGATTTGCCCAGTTCCACACAGAATTTCAAATTCGCTCTGTTCCAACCTACTGTCCATAATCAAGACGTGGGAACACACCATACATGTCAGAACAGCACCAGTAGCACAGCTCCCAATGTACGCAGGACGATGTCTTTTGGCACACTGACTTATGGAGGTCGGTGCTCCCTGTGACTGTGTGTGCAGCCTTGCGCTGCCATCTGTTGGTGTGTTACAAAACTAGTCTCGAAACTTTTAGATACAACGTTGTATAATATTCACTGCTAACGCTAAGATTAGTTAGCACAAAAGAGGAAACTTTTATATATTAAAGTGAGAAAAGACAGGTTTGTGTATTAAGTCAAATTTATTTTTCATTTTTAAATGTAAACTACTTCACAACTCAATATAAAAAATACACACAACTTGCATAATAGCGATGACAACAGCGTAAGTGTTTAACAGTTAGCAAAACATAAAACTACACGCCTAAAATTAAGGTGTGAATTTGACATCGGCTTGGCTTCTCTTCTAGCAACCAGAGGGTTGTGGGTTCAAGATAATGTATACTGTGCCAAAATATAAAAAATATTTAATAAATAATAAATAAATATAACATAGCTAATGGAGAACTACTAGAGCTTAGCCACATGGACCTCAACTGAATAACAAGCTACTACACTTACTATAAATTCATCAAAATCCCCTCGTTCTAGTGTGTGCTGACTAATGAAAACACTCTGTTCTCTACATTAGTAAAATAGTGTTTAGCGTTTTAAATCTCATTCAGCTACTGCATGCTAGTAATATTCATCCCATGATCTAAACTTTTGTGTATATTTTAGGAACAAACTTTCTCTCTCTCTCTCTCTCTCTCTCACACACACACACACACACACACACACACACACACACACACACACACAAAGCTAATGTACATAATGTTTCCCTCGACCCAGATGAAATAAATCAGGCTAGTCATGTTTGGTGTTTGGGTTTTGCTACAACGATAAAACAGATAACAAGTGACAGAAGTCCATCTGAAGACTTATTTTTTTCCCTGAAATACATGCAATGTTATTGTCTGCTACATTTTCAGACTTTCAAAAAATACATTTCTCTGTGGTGGGAGGGAAACAGATTCCGGTTATGTTTCCAGACTGTGATATAAGCTGTATGTCATGGTGAGCTAAGTGTATAGGGAAGGGTTTAATAACAGTTTGATTAGCGACTAGCATACCTCAGGCACCAAACATGTTTCTGCTGATTTGGTAAATGTCTATTGATGAGCTATTAATTTTAGGATGTAACTATTTCTTAAAATAAAATACTCTTGTTTGTGCTACAAACTGACGAGGCACCATCTGTAATAGTCCTGAGCGAATCTCCAGCTAGTGGTAAAGATGAAGCACAACGTAAACTCTAGCGATGCAAACTTAGCAGTTAAGATTCTGTGTTTGCCACCAGAATGTTGCGAGTTTAAACGACAGCTTTGTGTCTGCATTGGATCCTGTCTCACGTTCCTGCTGAAAGCCATTTATCTGGTTATGGATTTCAACCAACCAACTCAAGAAACACGAAACTAAATATAAATTATACAGCTCTACAGTACGCACATAGACCACCATGTAACCCCTGCACACCGAATCGCCACCGAAGTGGAATTTCCCTCCAAATTCATGCAAATATATTTACATTATTTTCCTATTTTCAAACAACACAATCCTGTTTTCCTGTTTCTTCAGCATGGAAACTCACAATGTAATCAATAACTTTTTTAAAAGTACCGTAAAACCAAATTTAAAGCAGATATTCAGAGGTCACAGTGCTTTTAAAAAGCAAAGCAGAAGGCGCACTTTGCTACGGTTTTTGTGCTTGGTGCCGTAAGCAGCGACGTGTTTGTGGGCCGCTCCATTGCCTTGGTTTTAGCTTAGCTGACGGAGCCGTAGCGATGACATCAGCAGCTCCGGGATGCCAACACATAACTTCGTGTTGTCTCGGCCTCAGGGATCTGATGCCTTGGGTAAGTCCTGATTCTCTGCCAGGTGTAATTTCTGTCTGGAAAAAGTGCATTAAGGATCCACATAATGGCGCTCGTTCACTTATCAAACTACATCACATCTTCTAAAACGCCCTTAATAGCTGAAAGTGCTTTAGGTTCTCCTTAAACCTTAGAGATTTAGCTTCTTAGTTTCACAAAGATATCTAAAGTGGATTGTTTTTTGGAAATTATGTTTCAATCAAATATTAGATGATTACTATAAACTTAGTGACTTGTAATAATATATTTGCTCAGTGAAGAAATTCCAGCCTCATTCCAGCTACTAATGTACAACCAATCAGAACAAGGAGGTGTGTCTGAGAGTCTAAAAGCCCCACCCACTTCATGCATTAGCAGTTCTGAGGGTTCTGGCTCTGCAGAACCTTTAATGAATAAATTCTCCTTCTTATAATTCCTTTATCATCTACCTTTAAACCTCTAAATCTACCTTTAAAGGTAATATTTTGTTTGCAGATCCTGTTCAGTCTAGTTTTCTGGCACAGAACCGGTTCAGGTTAAGGCTAGAAAGAAAGATGCACAGTGTTGGAGAAGGTCCAGATCGAGCGGCAGGGATCCAGGTTAAATCTGTTAAAGCAGCGGGAAACGTTTGGACGGATAGAAAAGCAGGGTGGTGAAACATCATGATTACGTTCGCAGAAAGGATACATGGAGCTGCTGAGCTCTTCCAGCTGTGGAGGAGACAGAGAGAGACAGAGAGAGAGAGACAGAATGTTAATGAGAACGAGGAATCCAAAAGAAGGAATGAGTGTTTAGACTAACTGTTAAGGAGGGTTAACAATTCGATAGAGACGGGAGAAAAAGACTTCACAGTAGAATATCCTAAAGATGTCTGTGTGTGGGTGTGTGTGTGTGTGTAAATATCCATGATCCTGTTGCCATAGTGACTGAACATCCCTGCAATCTCCTGCAGTCTCTAAAAACATCTCTTATTAGCAGAAGTAGTAGTAGTAGTAGTGCTGATCTTATTTTATATCATTCTTCTATCATATCATTATATTTACGAGCTGCACTGTAAATGCGGAAACTGAGCTGACTGTATGTAAATGTATGCAAAAGAAGTTTGTTAAAGGAAAAAGTCAGTTCATGTTTGTTCATTGTGTTGCAGGTATGTGTGTGTGTGTGTGTTACATTTGAGAGCAGGTGCTCCAGATTGCGGTCTGAAGCACTTTTCCTCTGGTCCTCCGAGAGCTCCTCCACATGGCTGTCCAGGCTGAAGTGAAGGCGAGCCAGTTTCTCCTGCATCTCCCGGACATGCTCGAGCTGCTCGAACGAACATACCTTACCTGAGAGCGGCGAGAGACAGAGAGAACGACCTTTACACACATGCAAACGTGCTTCCTCTATGAACAAAACACACCAAACCCTTCAGAAACTCCAGACTTGACGCCCACATGGGTCTCAGTAAAAGTGTAGATCGTCACATACTCATTGTGACTGTGTGTGTGTGTGTGTGTGTGTGCGTTTGTCACCAAAGGCCTGGAGTTTTCCTGAGTGGAAGTCGTTGAGCAGGTTGAGGAGTCCTCCCTCCATCTCTCGCACGTCTGAGACGTCAGTGAGGAAGGAGTGCTGCAGAGGAGAGGAGGACGGCGCGACTCGGCTGGGACCGGCCGGCTGGGGCGCCCGGGGTCTCTCTCTGTGAGGCCGGCTGTCAAAGACAGAACCACGATCACAGTGAAAATCACACGTCAGTCTCGTCACGGGGTCCGAGCCAGAGCTGAGCAGAAACTCTACACACAGTGTGGTGTCATGGCCTTCTTCTCTCCTCAGAGCTGAGTTTATTTATAAAGGTATAAAACCACTCTCTGTTAGTCACACACACACATAAAGCGCATAGAAAACCCGAACGGGGGTTGAAAGTAAACTTTCCTAGTTGTGATATTTCTTGATTATTTTTATAGCTTTTATACGTATAATGATATAGAGGCAACACTGACTCTCACTCACTCACTCACTCATCATCTATACCGCTTAGTCCTGTATTCACGGTTGCGGGGGGCGGAGCCTGTCCCAGGAGACTTAGGGCACAAGGTGGGGTACACCCTGGACAGGGTACCAATCCATCGCAGGGCACAAACACACACACATACACACACTCATTCACACACTACAGCCACGCAGAAAAAAATATGAAGAGTGTTCAAGTCAAACTGGGACTTGTGATGAAATTTCTGGGGAAATAAAGGCCTTAAAAAAAAAAAAAGGGTAAATATGTGACATACTGATCGCACACACACCTCGTGGCCCTGGGAGGGAGCATGGGCACAGTGAGCACTTCTTTGGTCGTCCCCATGGCCCCTACGGATCTCTTGTACTTGCCCCGGGGTTTAGGGGACGGCGGTTGTGGGAGACCCAGAGAGAAGGTGGCGCTCTTGCTGGCCGGGAGGACGGAGAGTTTGCGCGGATTCACCGGCGGAGGTGGAGGTTGTGGGAGAGACACTTTGGGACTCCTCTTCTTCCTTTTGTCCTCCATTATTCAGGTTGTTTTTCTCCTGTATGTCTGTCTCAGAGACGATTGTAGACGGGATGTCTCCTTAACTGCGTCCCTGAGAGACAAAACACAAGTCAGCATAAATTGATCATATCTTTAGTAAAAAAGCTAATTAGAGTTACATAAATGTTAATAAAGTTAACGAGTAATAGAAATGCAATGCGCACAAAATCTTTCCCCTAAATCTCTGTGTGTATTCATGCTGATATGGCCTCTATAATCATGAACTTCTCAATAATAGCTGAGCAGTGGAAAGCAGCCATCTTGGATGTCTTGGATGTAAGACAATTAGTTGGACTGCTATTTTTAAATTATTTAACATGAGCTAGATTAGCTTCATTAGCCTCATAGCTCAGAATTAAAGAAGCAAATTATGCAAAAAAAAAAAGTATTTGCTGCGTTTTTTTTTTTTTGTTGCAAGAACACCGCGCTGAACGTAATGCGTAGCTTCTCCTGTAGATCATTATACTCACCCAGACTGGACCGAGAACACTCAGACAGACCGCGATTGACTGCGAATGATCGACCGGCGCGTTAATGCAATTTTACTTTCTCAGCATGAAGGCGCACGTCACTCGGCCCGGCCTACTACAGGCTATTAAATGATCATTAGCCTGCATCCATATTCCATCATGGAAAAGCCTGAGTGATGGAAACAGCACTCGTATCGATTCCCTAATGCTTGTTTACTTGCTCGAAGGCAAGCTTGAACTTGTTCCTCGTCCTATTTTTAAAGGCCAGCTCTCATCCCGGGGTCACAACGTACGGTATTTTTAGATGCTCCAGGTCTCTGTGGGACTATAGAGTGTCTGATTTCCGTCCGTCAGGAGCACTCATCTCAGATACACCTGATTCGTCTTCTCCTTGGGATACAGCAGGTGTGTGTGCGTTTGCAGAAGAAGAAAAAACAGGCACTGATGCTAAAGTGGAGTACAGGGCCGCAAAAATGTATACACACTTTAGCAGGTGTATCTTTTTTAGAACTATTTTTACACATGGCAGCAATGTGTACAGTAGTACTATGGTTCCTCTAAAGATCTCAGTAGTCGCACCATTAGATCGTTGTCTACGCCGCTTTATCCTGTATATAGGGTCGTGCATGTCTTTGGAATGTGGGAGGAAACCAGAGTACCAGGAGGAAACCCACCACGCCCGGGGAGAACATGCAAACTCCACACACACAGACCCGAGGTGGGAATGAAACACACGCACCATTTGATATTTGAGTTATAAATACATATACACATGAATCTTTTTAATGGATATTATGTCCCTATAACTCAATCATCATCATCATCATCATCATCATCCATAGCTACACTTTCCATCAGGTGGATTTAGATCAATATGCCAAATGTAGGTGATTAAAGCACTGCTAGGACGAGATGGAGCAGTAAAGTTCTGAACCAAGTACTGAATGCACGTGCAGGTTAGAAGAAATGTTCAGCTCAGTATGAGGAAAACTGTTTCCAGCAGCCAGGTGAGATCACCAGGAGCCACAAAGACACACAGTCTTATATTAACGCACCCTGTTACATCACCTTCCATTATGGGTTAAACCAGCATCCTGGATGTGGGTCATAACAGGTTTGGTACTATACTGCAAGCTGCACTTTGTGTGCGCGCGCACAGAGATATTCCTCTTCCGTTTTGCTTTTAAATCCAGCCATCGTCACCAACACGGAGCGCGGGACGTGCGGGATTTGCGCCTAACGCACCGCACCGCACCGCACAGCCCGCGTGACTCACCCGCTCACGGAAACCCCGCGGTCCGCCCATCACTCATCTGCGTGTCAGAGTCGATAATAATAATAATAATAATAATAATAATAGAAAACTCAATACGGACTGGCCTTCCTTCACTCCTCGCGCGCTCGGGCTCAGAGCAACAATAAACATAAAAGGTCGCAGGCGGGCGCGCGCTTTGGCTCTTAAAGGAACCGCAGCACATTTTCTTTCTCCGCGGTGACGCGCATCTTCTTCTTCTTCTTCTTCTTCATCATCATCCAACCGCGCGCCGGTGTAATCCACTCTCTGATTATGAGTAAAACTGAGGCATTAGAGCCAAAAATCTTGAATTAATAAGCTGAATGTTGATTAACTTCCAGTTAAGGAATTTATCAATACAAACCACAAGGATATTTCAATGGAGTCCTTTTAATCTTTCCTCGTTACTATAGTAACTGATCATTCACAGGGATGTGTGACTAAAACGCTCATCCTTAGGACACTAAAATTTTCAAGATAGTTTAACATTTATGGAAGGAGTCTCCAATATCAGCGCTTTCCAAGTAGAAAAGTTTTTTTTTTTGAAGTTATTTTGTTAGTTTTATAACCAGCTGTGTCGCTCATCAGTATGCTATTAATATAAATAGATTAGTTTCTTTCCTTTTCATCTTCAGAAAAAAATGAAGGTGCCTACAATTCTACAGTTTACTTTGTGCACTTAGAATCCTTGTTAATCCTAATTTAAGTTACTTATATTTTAAAATGCACCTACAAAATCGACACAAAAATAAGAAAAAGAGCCAAACTGGACAAAAAATTATGGTGGGGGGGGGGGGGGAGTGTACATGTATGTTTTAAGGGTGCACAAACTTTAGTGCGCAACTGTGTTTCTAAGGAGTACATAGCATCAGTGGTCAGCACTATCTACACATCCGAGTTACACCGGTATTAAAACGTGGTTCGGTGTTAATCTGTTATAGAAGCGGCACAAAAATCAGAGACCCAGACGAGTGAAGGGATACAAAAATATTTTCTTTTTTATTCCATGGCAAATCAGAACATAAACAGAGTGACAAAAAAAAAGTTATAGAAAAAATAAAAAGCTCTGGTGCATGCTTTTTCTTTGTTTTTTGTTTTCGGACGCTGGTGTAACAGGAAGAGACGAGCGTCTAGCTGACTTTGTGGTCTGCCGAGCTCGAGTACGAGTATGCTTTCCCCAGCACGATTCTGTCTCTAAGCAGTTTGAAGAAGGCGTAGTAGTTACTGAAGAGGATCAACGCTAACGATATCGTCTGATACCATTTTTCTGAACACATCAGCGAGTAAAGCTGATAGAATATCATTGCTCCTTCCAGGATGATGAGGATGTTTAATATTCGAAGTGGCCTGTTGAAGAAAAACTGTAGGAAAGACAGAGAGAGAGAGAGAAAGAGAGCAAGTGAGGAGCATGTTAAAGGGGATTTAAAAAACAACATGTAAAATGTTAAAAAAAGCTAAAATGTATGTGACTTACATAGAAGCGATAATGCGAGACGTCTGAAGGCACTGCTACGTTATAATGACCCGTGGCCTTATAGACGTTTTTATTGTGTTTCACTAACACTCCCTGTGGCCACATGAACTCTTCTGTCCACCTGAAAGCATAGAAAAAACAAACAAACATTCACGTATCTTCCCGATCACTGATTTAACAAAACCTCATGAACCAGAACAGCGCTGGTGTGATCCTGCTCATGGAGAGATGGCCTGTGGGAGTCCAGAGTGAGACCTACGTGTGCTGGAGGACGTTTGAGCAGACCGCGGGGTCCACTTTGTGCCAGCAGCCCAGGTGGGCGGCGGCTTTGTGTAGTAAGTCACAGTAGCAAGGGGGCAGCAGGTGTCGCATCAGGATCACCGATGTGCTGACGAACACGAGGATGAAGAGCTCGCACGACCAGCGCTTATCCACGTACTGAGTGCTCTACAACACGCACACAGCCAAGAGAGACAGAATGGTTAACAGTGTGGGTGGACAAACATTAATTTCTAACCATCTATACAACAATCTATCTGATTAACTCTCCATCCATCACTCCATCGATCCACCTACTAGTTGTTCTTGTCATCCACATGATTTTTGCAGCCACCCATGCAGGTATCTAGCCAAGTAACCCATCTATCCACCCAACCACATCACTAGCCATCCATCCAATTATCTGCTTTAAAAAAAAACCTGTCCATCCATTCACCTACATAACCAAGTACATATCCAGCTTTCCATTCAATTCCAGAATTTCCATCCATCCATCCATATATGATAATAAATATATTCTGAGGCTGGTGACTCTAAATTAACTTCTCCTTTGCAGCAGAGCTAAGTTTTGGTCTTGCTTTCCTGGTTCTTCATGAGAGACAGTTTCATCATGGAGCTTGATGGAGTTTACACACGCACTCGAAACAATACTGTTCTTGAAAGAACTGTTCCAGAACAGCCGACCTTCATGTCTTAAAATAACAAATGACCGTTGCTATTGTTGTTGTTGCATAATTACATAATTCCTAAAAACATAGTTTTGAAATCCCCAAGTATTATTGTAGATTGTAGAAAATAAAATCAGTAAGCAAAAACAAAGAAAATTGCAAGTGATGCCAAACATTTGAGCGGTAGTGTGTATTCTCCCACAGAACTATCCAAGTCATTTTCCAAAAATTTACGCGAATGTCTTTCTATCTATTCAACAAAATAAGTTTACCCCACAACCAGAGTAACCACTTATCTAACAATTACTCCAAGTAACTAGACAACAAACCTCCATCCATCCATCCATATGTCCACCAATCCATCCCAGTACCTTTGTACATAATAAGTGCATCTGTCTACTTTAGGTAGCTGAATAGACGTTTCTAAATAGTTTCCAGATCTTTGAGCATCTTTGAGATTTTTATTTTTTTTAATCTCCACATGGTGTGTTATAACTGTGCACAAAAGTGTATGAAACCCAGCAGTCGCACCTTGACGAACCAGACGGGCACGAAGGCGACGTAGTACGCGCTGAGCATGGAGCTGACCAGCACCTCCTTCATCCTCTTGTTGAAGTCCATCTTAAGGAACTCGACCTCTTTGCGAATGAGGTCGGGCGAAAGGCAGCAGGCGTGCGTTGGCATGGGCTGGATGCCGTACAGCTGGCTTGTGTGCTGCTTCCACGTCTCCTTCAGAACTGATAAGTAGTCCCGCCCCATGGACACGGACACACCTGCCCCTGTGTCTTTGCAGCCGACCGAGGCGATGGGGGAGAGGCGCATGTCACCGCTCGGTCTGAGGATAGGGATATACATCCCGAATCTGGAGAAGAGAGAGAGACGCTAATAAGAAAGAATGATAATAATAATAATAATACAGTCTGAGTATTTTTATGGGCTACCTCTTCCATCTCTGAGAGATTCCAGAACATGTGTTAATCAGCAAGACCCTGTGTGTGTGTGTGTGTGTGTATGTGTTGATTTAATTAATGTGTAATAGCTGTGTATTAGCAGGATCAGTCGCATGAGCACTCACGGGTAACAGAGGAACAGGAGACTGAGGACGGAGTACGTCCTGAAGAGGTGGATGAGCGAGCGGCACAGACTCCAGCCGGTGAGCGTCAAAACGGCAAAGCGAGCCGTCACCAGGAAGACGGAGTGAGGGAACTTCCCGCTCTGAGACGCCTGCAGAAAGAGGGACAGGGGGAGAGAGAGGGAGAGAGAGAAAGAGAGAAGGGATTAAAATGAGTTAAAAACAAAGAAAAGAGTGAATGGGTATTAAACAAATTAAAGCATGAAAAGGAGAATAACGTGTGTGAGAGAAAAAGTGAAAAAAAAAACAGAAATAGAGAGCAAGGAAATGAATGAGGATGAGAAATGGCGAGTGAGCGAGAAAAACAGAATGAGAGCGAGACAGAAGACGGAAAAAACAAAAGACAGAATGATGACTCAGATTTGTCCCTTGAGGACTCACGTCTCAATTCTTAGAGCTGCTATTTAAATGTAGCAGCAAAGCCGAGACGCTATAAACCTGCTATAAACAGACACTAATCTCGCGATCAACACTGCTCTGATTAACACTTTATGATCGGCTTGTTACCTCTTTGACGATGGCGGCGATGAGCCGACGCGACAACACGATGATGGTGAACACCAGCATGTTATAGTCAATCAGGTGGAAGTTCTGAGGACAGGGAAATTAATAATAGTTAGCGGAATTGTAGTTGCGCATTATCTTTCCTGCCAGCCTCAACTCCTTCACTTGGACCGACCGACCGAACACACCTGCTCCTCCTCCTACAGTGTGAGGAAAAAAAAAAAAAAAAAAAAAACCACGCCCCCTTCTGCAGAGGGACTCACCAGTGATGTGTGCGAGGGGGGGTGTGAGGGTGGGTACCACCACACCGTCTTGTAGATGTTGACGTAGTGCACGAAGAGTGCGATGAGGTGGCAAAAAAGGAGGTGCAGCTCGAACATCACGTTGCGGTCCACGGAGAGCTCAGGGATCTTGCAGTGCTTCAGCGGGACCACGGTCTGAGCAGCGAGTGGGGGGCTGGTGAACCCTGTTCCCGAACTGTTTCTGCCAACCAAGACACACACACGTTTAAAAATCAGGCCACACACTTGAACATTGTACTTATTAGGTTCATACAGCTTGACAGGAATCTCACCTGGTCCGTGACCTCACGCCTGTCACAGGTGAGCTGGTGGAGTGGTTCCCGTTGTTAACGGACCCTGTCTCGCTGCCCAGCGGAGAACGACAGTACGTCGCCCGGCCTGATCCTCTTCTTCCTCCTGCCATTCCACACACTCCAACTGTCTCTCTCTCTCTCTCTCTCTCTCAGGTGTTTGCTGGACCAAGACAAAGCACAAAACATCACACCTGCATTGATTTAAAAAACTCTAAGTGCAAATTATGACTCTACAGAGAAATCCATGTCCTCTGCAAAGGTTTAATAAGCCTGTGAGGGACATCATGATTTGCCTTCTGTCAGTCATTTTATAGACCACTGTATAGATCCTGTAGGGGCGGTGTTTCATGCAGACAAGCAGGAACTGATCAAATTCCCAAACCATGCATACGTTACAGATCTAATTTTGGGGAAAAAAGCCCAATCTATATAAAACAGAAATTCAGTTTATGTGTCTGCACAGGTAGTTCTGTCACAGGTGTTCCTCACTGCATTAGACAGTAAACAACATCATCATCAAATTTATGTAATATTATGATCATGTCACATGCGTTCCTTACCGACCACACGACTGTAACAGTAGGCAGCATTGTCTACGTCGAAAATGGGTACGTCAGGCCGAGCTCAGGGATACCGAACTCAAACCTCGGCTCAGACTGTGGAGCGTCTACAGCGACAGCGCACACGACAGGCAGAAGTAAGGGCTGCCGAAACATCGGAGCAGTGTGAGGAGCGGCAGTGAACTGACCACGCACTCCGTTCACAGGTAATAGTGGCAAGCAGGCATCAGGATAGGTATGCGGGTAGAGCCGCAGGTACCATCTAGTCCAGGGGGAGGCAAGTTCGTTCCTAGAGAGCCACAATCCTGCAGAGTTCAGCTCCAACCCTACTCAAACAGACCTGAACAAGCTAATCAAGCTAATCGAACTTGCCTACCTCTGCTCCAGTCTCATCTAATGCACCACTGTGATTAATCAATTAACATAGTTAAGCACAATAGCGTTTCCTTCTGTGTTTTCATGTTACACTTTCAGGACTCTTTTAGGATCGTCATATGTTCCCGTTCTGTGTGTACCTTGGTCATGTTTTCAGAATGCGGCTGGATATTTCATAACATCAACGAAGAGTGATAATAACAAACGTATTAACACTGAGTCACTTTTTTTTGTTGACTAATTAAAAGTTTACTGCCCTGATGACAACTCGAACTGGGGGTGAGAAATGAACAAAGAGTCAGTACGATTTTAGCACCGAGTACTCTAAAGGTGCCTGAAAGAAAAGTTGACAGCATGACTAGCACCGACACGCTTTCTTCTTTTCATAAGGCGTTCAGTAACAATGTTTTGAAATCCATGTGCGTGCTCTCGGACAGGGCCTGGGCTTCCTCAGAAAACCTTGCTTCATCACGCTGCATGTTTGAACAGGCAATGAGGACGCAGTTAACATGCAGACGCGGACTGTGACATCATCTGGAGGCTTCCAGCTACTTTTTGAGCAGGACCTTCTCACCCTTATGGAACAATACACTTTTATGGTGATTACTGTTGATTTCTCACACAGCAGGACTGTGTTGTTGACCAAAACAAACCTGCTGACATTGTTCACCTCATACTAATAAACTACTGCAAATAATAATAAAAACTGGTCCTGTCCCTGTCCAAGCCTCGACACCTGCATCTCTGAGGGGATTAACTGATCTCCATTGTGATGTATGTGAATTCTGCCAAATCATGAAATTCCTAAACATGTCAATGCTAAACACTGCTAGCTGGCTAAGTGGCTAATGCTACACAAGTGTGCAGCAGCACAAAGGCACGCCCTTGACTCGTGAACTCCTACTTTACTTTTACAGTTTCGGTTTATACAGCCTACAGAAAGTTAGCCTTTTAAATCCAGAGCAATGTGGGAAATTGTGAGGATGAAGTTTGTGTTAGCATGATTAGCATAACTAGCACGCAGGGCTTCAGTGCAGGACATGATGAATAGACACGGAAGTAAACGCCGCATCAGCGTGACTCTCGTGCGGGATTGATGACAGGAGGGTTAAAAGGTATGCAGTGCGCGCGCGCTCGTGTGATTCAGTTTATTATTAACATGCAGAATAAGAGCTACAAAGGCCTAGCGTGCGCGCGCTTTCAATCTAACATCTCAATTTCAACACTTTTTTTTTGCAAAATAAGGAACACAATGAACCAAAAGATGCAGCACAAATCTTACCGAAAGATTAGACTTTATTCCTAATCTGGTATCTCCGCTGCTGTTTTGTTAATTCAGCTCGCTAAGCGGTTCTCTGGTGCTAAACGCGTTCATGTTGATGTTGATGTTCAGGTTGAGGCTGAACGCGGGGGCGAGGAAAGCGCGTGCACGCAGGAGGCGGGGACGTGCGTGTCTTAAAGGAGCAGCGCGCAGTGGTAAAAAAAAAAAAAAGTACAGCGGTACCTCGGTATATGGATTTAATCCGTTCCAGAGGCGAGTTCTTAAGGTGAAATTTCTTACTGTAAAACGCATTTTCCCATAGGAAATAATCTATATGCAGATAATCCGTTCAAGCCACCCAAAAATATTACCAATATTCTATGTCACGAAAAAAAATTATGAAACTCGCTTTGCTTGGCTTTCCACTGACGCAAACAAGTTTTGAACAGCTCCCAGACGTGCGCACAACTTAACCAGCTCGTATGGTGAAACTGCTTTCGTAGGTCTAAAACATAATTTAAGTATTTGTCTAAACCAGTTAATGATTGAATTCAAGTGTTTCAATCAGGCCTCTTATCCCCAGTGAAGCATGGACGGTGCTCTGCTTCCAAATTTGTGGCAACAGTTTGGATGAGGCCCCCCAGTGCACAAAATAAGGACTATAAAGACATGGTTTGATGAGTTCGGTGTGGAAAAACTTGACTGGCCCGCACAGAGCCCTGACCTCAACTCCTTCAAGCACCTTTAGGACGAACTGGAACTGAGAATAGAAAAGATAAATTAGATCAGATAAAACTTTATTAATCTGGGAGAAAATTCTTGTTCCAGAGACTGCCTCAAGATCAAAAAGAGTAATAAACCCAGAGTAGACTTATTTAAAAAGAAAATTGTCCAGGAGCACAAACGGCTGGGGTATCTGCTGGTTCTTGATCCATCAAGAAATGTAAAAAACATTTGATACATTTTGTTGTATTCTTTCTTTTATTGTTGTTCTATAATATTTTATTATTTTATTATAAATATGTGAACCTGTTTATTATGTGAATATTTATTTTTAGTTTATTTCTTTACACTTATTTTGTGTTATTTGCCTTTACTTCATCTTTTATTTTTTCCTTGTGCATTCCCTGTTACATTAATGTGTTTTATATTATTATTATTATTATTATTATTATTACCAATAAACTTGAGAATAGCTTCCACAGTAATCTCTATTAGTTGTTACTATTTCACTATTTCAACTCTATGAATACAAAAAAAAATATGTACAATTTAAAAGATAGTCCTGAAGTTAAATTAACCAAAAAAATCTGTTTACATTTAATAGCGAAGTAAGTCCTTTGTTTTCTGATCTATTTGTAGAATGGAGCCTCTCTAAGACATTTATCTGCGAGTATAATGGAATGTGGGCGTGGCTTCGTGCAACTCGATTTGAAAGGGCGGGTCTTAGCGACTGACTGATGGAATGTCCGTTCAATCAGCGAGCGGCTTTATCGCACTGAAGGTCATTCCGGAAGTGGAATTTAGTAACTATCAGGAGCTGAAATGGCGTAGCTCGGCTCTGTCAGCGGCGGACAGCGGGCCCGCGGAAGGCGGACACTCGTGCCGTAAACCGCGCAGAGATGGACATTAACCCCGTTCCCTTAACACCAGACCGAACATCTAGTCAAGCAGATCCGCGGTATGATGCTTTTATGTGTTTATTCACAGACAGACTGCATGCTCTTTGTTTACGAGCTGGACCTGTATAAACACCGTGTGTGTGTGTGTGTGTGTGTGTGTGTGTTAATTACACACTGTCATAATCCCGCAGTGATGTTTTTGTGTGACTTACTATCACATTCCTGCAGACTACTGCAGTCATTTCTGCAAGAAAAAAGAAACGCAAAATCTGTATTCTTAAAAAAAAAAAAAAAAAAAAACCCTCTGGTCATGTGACAAGGTTTAAGGGTCTGGGATTTGAACCCACAACCTTCTGATTTACAATACCTTAAAACAAACACCCTCCCATTCTTAGAGGCAGTAATGGGATCTGAACCTGCACTATTAGTGAGAGAATGTAAAGTCCATTAGGGAAAAAAAATCCGTTTTTATTAAAGACCTGACATTTCAGTTAGGGTTTCTTACTTTTGAAGTAATGCAGCTAACAAGTATCGGTTGTCCTGTTCATCCAAAATCATTTCTGTAAATTCCAGACCAAGTCTTTATGCACGAAAAAACAACATATTTTAGCTCCTTAAGTCTTAATCGTGGTACAAAAATAGCCATGATGAACAGTATTTTCAGTTTTAGGTATAAACTGCAACCTGTTAACATGCACACGCCTTCCGCTTTCTAAACAGAACTATAAACGGAGTGAAAACTTGCAAGGTCCAATTTTAAATTCTGTTTATAGTTGTGTTTCATGTTAAAGTGGCCTGAAAAATGTGTTGGTTCTCGTTTATAAGTTCTAGCAGCCGTAAACACTCGTTCCCTCACCAGAGTCAGTTTCCTTCCTCTTGAAGTTAATAAGTTGAAAAATTCACACTTTGTCATGTTACTGAGTCTGTAGCTAAAAACAAATAAACAAAAAACGGTTATCATAAATGAACCACATAAATCATTAGGCGCGGTTTATGTGGAATCAGTGCTCCCCATGTGAACGAGCTGTTACTGCAGAAGCCGTAAGGTATTCGACCAAGCATGTTAATGTTATTTAGAGCTTTTGTCATAGGAAACTAATCAACACCTTCTGGCGAGTCACAAGCTTGCATGTGTGTGTGAGAATGAGAGTTTAACTGATGTGTCTTTGCAGAAGTGAACTCACCCTGCCACCTGCTAGGACAAAGATCTCAGCATGTACGAGTCTAAGACGCCAGAGGATGCGTTAACAGGTGAGCTTTAGTACAGGACATCGTCCGGTCTGATTGATCACATGTTTCGGGTTCATTTCAGCTTGTATTCTTATCGTGCAGATGCGAAGTGGGTCAGCAGCATGCTGAAGCCTGTCCAGCGCTTGCTTCCTTCAGATCTGCTAAACATCTCGCCTGGTTAGCATTTAATGCACCGCCCATCCATCCGGAAGGATGACATCATCGGTGGAATCGAGGCCGCTTTTATTTGCTCTTTCTTCATCCACTCTAATTTTTATTTCTTATTTTTGGTTAAATCTAGGAGAATGCTAAAATGATAACTTTACCCAAACTGTATCTGGTCAGTTGTATATATATAGACTTAAATACATCATGATGCTCTGTGACCTCATAAGGAAATCATTTTGTTCTATACGCATATTACATCACACGGTTATGTACAAACTTGCGCAGGATCTGGAAAACGTACTGATTGCAAAAGCTTTAAATCGTTGTTTATCACAGAGGCACATGGTCAGTCTTAGATCACTGGCTGCATTTACATGTGAATATTTTCACTGGTCTGACTGCATTCGCTCCCATTATTCCATTTATGTTCCTTAAAAAACAAGCGTGTACTTGGCTTTTCAATCCTGCTGCCCGTGTTGTTAAAACGATGGATCTGATTTCTGTCTCATCGAAACATCGTCGGAGTCTCACGGAGTGAGAAAAGTGTGTGTGTGTGTGTGTAACTAACGGGATGAAAGTAAATGTCACTCAGAATTTCATACCTACTCGAGATTCAGGGGTTCCAGCTTTTTTGAAAAAAAAAAAAAAAAAGGCAAATTACATAAAATGCTTGAATTATTCATATGTGGAATACTTTCAGGCCTCCTCTTATGTGACAATTTACCAAAAGTGATGGCTTTCAGGAATAAATTCAGAAAGAAATGTAGGATTTATAAAAAGTTGCATAACCATTTAATTTGAAACTGATTGCGTTTCATTCTGTTCTAAATGAGCTCTCAGTCAGATCATTAACAGATTATTAGGCTGAAAAAGTTCAGTCATGTACATCCATTTACATTGATTACATTAACCTTTTTACAAGTAGATTGGGAGGTGTGTGTGGTGAGAGGGTGTATCTTCCCATGTTTGACCTTTAGCGATTAAAAAAAAAAAAAAAGGTCGAATTATGTAAAAAACTTTCCAGAAGCAGTGTAAAACAATGATGGTAGAGCGAGCATCTCATTGAACACACACAGTCTCTCTCTCTCTCTCTCACTCTCTCGCTGTTTTTCTGTTCTGATCTTACCATTACAGTGCTTTTAGGAAAGCGGATCTGTGCAGTTCGAATGGATGTGGGATAAGTGCAATACGGTTGCCCGTCTTTTTATTTTTGTGTGTGTGTGTGTGTGTGTGTGTGTGTGTGTGTGTGTGTGTGTACACTGTTTTTGAGATAAACGTGTATATTGTACAAACAAGTGACGAGTTGTTCGTGCGACAAACAACAAAATCACCAATGTCTTCCATTAAATGATGTATAGTTTCATCCGCTTGTTTGGTAGCGGGATCTGTCGTGCCAATGTTTCGTGTGGCCGTGCATGAGCGGGCTCGGTGCTTGCAGAGTAGATGTAGTGAAATACAGTAGATTAGCTTTAACGCATATTAGCTAATAGTCGAGCAGGTGACGGTTAGACGAACTAGCACTGTGTCGCTTTAAAAAAAAGAAAATTCTTTCTTTTTTTCTTTGTTTTTGTTGTCTTTTGATTAGTCTAATCTTATTATTTTCTTTAGATCACTTTCCTTCTTTCCTAAAGAAAAAAAAATAGGGAAAATGTTACCTACTGTATTTGTATTTGGTGTTCTAAAAAGATTATAGTTATCTTTTCATCTTAGTTTTTTCTTCAATCTTATATTTTTGATCTATTAATTAATACACTGGCTTTCGGATTAAATCAGAGCCTAAATCACACCTCAGTGGTTTTTATGATCATTTAAACAACATCTCTAGTTTTTTTTTCTTCTTTTTGCTAGCTAGCGTAAGAACGACCTGACTAGCTAACTAGGCTGTCTCAGTGCTTATGGCTGTAAGTTAGGAATAAAAATAAAAAAACACAGAGACTCTAGTCTAGAGTAGACTCTAGACTAGACCTTTAAGGTAGCACTGTGTCTCCTACGCAGTAATGGATGCATCAGAGAGTTAGCTTTGACTAGCTTTACCGTAGCACACATTAAAGGTTTGAGTCAGCGTTTAGTTTAGTCAGCTAGCGTCTGTAACAGACGATCAAAACACGGTGATGTAGATAGTTATATACCTCAATGACTGGAATGCAAAGTCTATTTTTTAGATTATGTTGACAGATATGCAAGCCATACTGCGCATCATGTTAAAAATATTTAAACCGCGTGAAGGTCGATTCGTGCCAGGAACACGTCTACGCCATGTCATTCAGTCGGCGTGTTTACTGAGCCAGACGTACAGCGTTGGTCTTCGTACGTCGTGTCACTTTAGCCAGAGCAGAAGCAAGAGGATACGTGAACCCCGTCACCTCCAGTGTCTCTGTGTAATAATCTCCATGTGCTTTGCTTGAATGATTCCTCGGACCATTAATATCGCATGTGAGGTCTGAAGTTGGTTCGCATCAAAGCTAGCGCTTCCAAGCACATTGTAACTAACTGAACATATCGAGCTGAAATTTTCAACAACGCGGACTTCAAACACTTTTGTGTAGTTGTTTTTGAATTCCTTGTTACTATATCATTATTATTAGCATGATTAGGCAGAACTAGCTTAATTAACTATTGAACTGATTTGTAACAGACACTTTGACATTCCCAGTAAAAAAAAAGGGGTGTCGCCTTTGTTGCATAATTGTTTCACTTGTTATAGCTTACAACACTGAGTCAAATCATGTTATCTTTGCATGTTATTGTGTTACGGACAACTGAAATAATGATGAAAAGCAACAGCGACCTCAAAACGCTTGTCTTACTTTCGCCCTTTACTCGCATTACACCAGGTCATTTTTACCTGGAGGGAGATGAAAAAACAAACAAAAAACAGAAGAACTAAAGATTTAATATAGCCTTCCTCACCTTACATACAGGCAGGGGTGGAGTAAAGGTGTGACGAAGGAAAGCTGATTCCAAGGGCCCTAAGTGACTGTGGTGCTCCTGAAGCATCACCAAGGCGGTCGTGTCCTTCTGGCACGGATCGACCATCATTATTTAGAAGCAATAATCTTATTATGCATGAACAGAATAGTGCCAGAATGGTGTTTTTTCTTCTTTTGTTGAATGACCTGTAGCATACTTCTAGTCGTAGTGTGGGTGGGTGTCGGTTACTGTTAATGTTTCTTACTCGAGCAAACTGGGAGCTCTGATTTCCAGCAGAGCTCATGCATTCATGACAAAACAAACAAACAAAAAAAAATAAGTTCATAAAATCGTCGTACGGGAACGTCGGCATGAGAGCTTGAAAACCTGGCGGAGTTGTTCTTTATGCACACCTGCATGATTTGTATCAGTACATTAGCAGAACATGCACAGATCTCCGTTATGCAGTCGGAAAGCAGCAATAGGAGCGACGTGACGCGAGTCACAGTGGCGCAAACGCTTTTAACACACGTTCCAGACGACGTTCTGCGAGTGAGCCTGTCGGTGTTCGTGTACGGGGGGAATAAATTAGCTACTGCATGGTAAAAGTGGGTATCACGTGTTGTGCTGCATGCAATAATTAAGCTTTTGCTTGGAGAAAATATAATGCAAAAGGAATGTGAAGTCAAGCAAGTGGACTGATTGATGTTTGATTTCTCCCTCAGTGATATATCTAAAGTTATATATCTACAGTATATAGTATATAAACAGTCATCTTCACTTGCATTGTTATAACCCATTCTGTATGAAACGTTACTTCTTTTTTACTTTTTAAATACATCTTTGTCAAAATTGTTCTTTTTCTGATGGGTTGCCCAGTATTCCCTAACAGCCGATCCGTGCGTTATTGGTTGTTTAAGTGTTTAGACAGATCACACGATCACATCAAAAATAGACAGATGTCCTTGAAGAGGTTAATACATAAATTCATCTGTATTTTAATCCACTTAATGCCATATCATGAAGTTTAAAAACCTTCTCATATTGTTTTCTATTCCACACTATTTGTGATTTTGTTTTATTTTGTTAATGTTTTTACGTTTGTCACAGGATGGGAACGCTGTACAGTCTGTTTGGTTCAATCTATGCACTACAGATGCGCTAAGCATGCTAAAATAAACCTCTTGATTTTTTTGTACAATTAAAAAAAAAAAATCCTGTATAACAAAATTTAGCAATAAAAACAGCATGGTGCCAATCTTACAGCTGCCTGTGTTATTTTTCTGAACGTCAGACGTCGAAAGAGAAAAATCTTAATGTTGTGGTGAAACAACGGTGATATAATAATATTATAATAATAAACACTTCCTTCTATGTCCCGGCTTCCAGAAAGACATCACCCCTGACCCCATGCCTGTTCCCTGCTGACTATAGATGAACGTGCAAAACTTTCATCACTAAAAAGCTTTTTCACTGAATTCTTTATGATGCATGAGTAGGTGAATAAGAAAGTCTCTATATCCTTCCTCTGTAAGGTTGCTGAAGCAGCAGGGATTATTTGAAAGGTCAGACAAGGCCTTATTTGGCTGCGTGGGTAAAATTAATGACGGCTATCACCTCTTTTAAATTCTTTTCACTGGTTGCCAATGCTAATAACCAATGGATGTTTTATGAAGTCTGGTCTCAGTTCTTGGTGTAGTTAAGGAAGGGGACGCAATGAAAACACATCACTTCCTGTTGTTCAGTATTCTACTCATACAACTGTACATAAAGTTGACATGCATACAGTCACCCTTTGCCTTTATCTCACTTCTTCTGCATCTCTTTCTCACTTTTAGCCTTTATTACTAGATTGGTGGGTTTTGCCATCTTTGACATTTTTATCGTTTGTAGGTTGTAGTAGGTTTTATTATAGAGTGAAAAACTGACTTAAACTTGTATTACAAGAAACTAGAAAAAGTAGTACAATGTAAACGTGCATTCAGAGCTACCAAGGTTCTCTGATGTGCATAGGGACCGAAGGCTGGCCTGAAGTGTAGTCTAGCTATTGTAGCTCAAAGTGCTGACAGAGTGAATGCTGGCACTGACAGAAAGGAGTCCGAACACTTAATAGTGCTGGGCAGGTACAGACCTGCTTCAGGGCCGTGCCCATGCTGACTGGTGCCCTCAGAAATGAACATGACGTGCCCACATGGTGCAATATGCATGTAAACAGAAACGGCAGTGTAGTCAGCAGGCACGTCAAAAACATGAAGATTTAACTGAAAAAATATGAACTTTATTTAATCTGACGAATGTACAACACAAGTTAAGGAAAATATCCTATTTCCTAAAACAAAAAAAAAAACGACTTCTTATACACAACACAAGCAGAAACACATTGCTACAGGAACAGATCACGAAGAGCGATCGGGAACGCTAATCAGAGACGGTCGAGGACAGAGGAAGATGTCCCAGTCTGCTCTCGTTCAACATGTCCTTCAGAAGGTTCACCTGCTTCAGCTGAGCTTTCAGGTCCTGCTTCATCTGCGGAGATAATCCGGATTACATGTTTACACGGAGCAAAGAGTGTCACGTACATTAGTGCTAAAGCTCATGTTCCTCACCTCATTGATGCTTCGTCCCAGCAGTCTGTGTTCAAAGCTGACCTTGGAAGCATTTACAACTGAGCAGTTTACTAGCATGTAGCTAAAGGTGAACAAAAACATTAATTACAGGTTAAAATAAAACCATGTTTTCCTCACAGATTTCTAATTTTAAAACTAATTTTCAAAAATAAGCAGGGTTTGTCCTTCATCCAAAGATGACAAGCCATAAAAAAAAGTCTATACAGATGCAGTAATTCCACCATATTCAAAGAAGTTAAAAGTATCTAAATAAATTGTGAGATTTTCTTCCAGAAGGCATGTCTTTATCATGCAAGTGTAATTGAGCGACTCTCACCAATTGACGGCTTCTTTCAGCAAGAGGAAAAGGCCTCTCAGAGAGGACAAGTGCTGCGGCGTGGAGTGGAGCACCAGACCGACGAACCGGCGACATCCGGAACATTCCAGGGCTTTGTAAGTGCTGCGTAACAAGGGTAAACCTCAAAACGATTAAATAATTATCTGAATCAGAATTGAGATTGTGCTACAGTAACAAATTTTCGGTTTACAATAAAATGATACACAAACAAATGCATAAGGCGATCCCTAGCTAATGCTAATCATACTGACTGAGCTAACTGGATCACAAAACTGAGCTGCAACAAATTTATTGTTGTCTGCTTGAGTGTATTTAGGTCTCTTAATACTCGATGTTGTGTGTTATTATTATATGTATTATATGTGAAGGATTGGCACCCCATCCAGGGTGAGTATATGATTGTATATGGGTGAGTAGATCACTATAAAAAATAATATTGTACCATGTTGTATTTAATACGTATAATTTTCATGTTTGATTCTGAAGTCATTTGACAACGATGCAAACTAGCTTGCTGTAATGTGACTGTTGCTTAGCATCAGCAGCTTTGTTCAGTCATACAAATTTCTAATTTATCTCTATACACTCACTCACCGTTTATACAGCTTTATCCTGTATATAGGACTGTGGAGGCCTGGAGCCTATCCCAGGAGCAGGGTACACCCTGGGTGCGGTGCCAATCCATCACAGGGCACACACGCACATGCTCCATCACATACTACACACAATTTGAAACCGCCAATTAGCCTCATCTGCATGGGTTTTGAAACCCACCAAGGACATGCAAACATGGATCCTAGAGGTGCGAGGAGACTTTTGCTAACCACGAATAATTTATTTTGCATTACCTTCATTGTTTTTGAAACAATGTTGTTCAATCATTTGGATGATTAGTGAGTCTGTAGTGCAGTCCTAACAACAGGAAAGAGTTTCAACAGTGATACTTTACCAGAATTTAAGAGGACCCTCCTTGCTCATCTCAAGCTTTTCTCTCACTCTGACATCTTGACTGATTTCTGCAAACAACCACATTCATGTTAACCTGAAACAAAGTGCATACACATACTGTACATACACAAATATTATAGATCACATGTATGTCTGTTGGGGTTGACACTGCAGTGCTCATGAGCTCTTAATTATGAATTTAATTGTCCTTACTGAGACAAATGATCGCTTTGATCCACTTGATCTCCCCGCAGGCTCCCAGGGAATCCCCCAGCACCAGGTTGCACTTGGAATTGGCACAGTGAAACACAGAGCACTTCTCATACTGCACACACTGCGCCTGCGCGGCCTGCATGTCCCTCAGCTGAGTGGAGATCATGCTGCTCTGGCTGCTGCTGTCGCACGGGTCGCATTCACTCAGAAATCCAGACATCTTTCTCTGCATACACTCTTCTTCCACAGTGAAACTCTTCTACCGGCCTCTCGTTCGGAAACTCGTAGCGTGCGCTATAGTACGTGTGCACGCGACATCACCTCACAGCCTCCGTAGTGCCCCTGGAAGAACGTTGGAGATTCGGGCGACTCTGAAGGATCTCTTAACCACCGCCCATATTCCCGGCACGCACCAATCACAGCGCGAGAAACAAACATCGGGGTGTGACGCCGAGAGGATGCCAGCCAATCAAATGAGCGCGTGGCGGTTTTTGAAAATATGCAACAATCGGGCGCGTGGACAGGAATCAGTTAGTTGAGGCGCGCGTGAACAGCTGAAAAACACGGTTAATATCTGGTTGTGAGTTTGTTTGTGCGCGGTACAAACCTCTTCAGGATCGGGTGTGAAAATGGATTTAGACTCAATGAAGTATGCGGACTTGCGGCAGCTCGCTAAGAGCGTTGGGTTAAAAGCCAACATGAAGGTGAGACGGTTAATAATGAAGCTGTTTAACGGCAATGAACGTTAACGGATCATGTTAGCAATTGGAGCTAACGCTAGCTTTAGCTTTGCATCGAAATAAAAATCGAGACGTGTGGATGTTTAATTTATGACGATATTTCATATACTGCAAGAAATACGTGTAGTCTCTACGTGTATGTGGTGTTTTTGCAACAGGTTTTATGATCCAAACATCTCAAACGTTAATCAGAACCTGAACCAGAACACGTTACTTAAACTAACGTTAGCTAGTTTCACAATGATGTCATAAATCCAGTGCAATAAATGTCATTTTATATTTCAAACTGAAAGACATTTCCTAAAATATACGACTTAAATATAGATCTTGCCTTTGTGAATAAACGGGCTAATCGTTGTGCGCCGTTATAAACCGTACAGTAACAGTAAGTCCAAGCTTCACTAACTTCAATCTAATTGCTAAATAAGAATGTTTACTTATGAAAAGAATTGGGTTCAAAGCATGGTTTCCATGGGAACGTGTGTTGATCGTGGCAGAGGGTGTGGCAAAGCAGGTGACCGCTGCCACTCTGGAAATCAACCTAACCACCCCAAAAAGTTTTATATATATATATATATTTTTTTTTTCTAGCAAGAAAATATTCACACAGGTATTATATATATATTACAGTTTATTAAGCATAATACCTGTGTGAATATTTTCTTGCTAGAAAGAGTCTTGTGTATTTTAGCAAAGTCACACATGTTCCAAGCAATGAATCCAAAATTATGAAAAAATCAATATTCAAATAATCATTCAATACAACAATAACCCATAAACATAGGAAAGCTTTCTATGCTCGAAATGATCAGGTTGGCCATTGTAAATAGATTTTACATAAGAACAAATAATTTTGTTTTAACTTGCAGTTCGTGTTTTGTTCGGTGTTTGAACGTATATTTTGATTCATAATGGTGATAAACATTGACACAACAAATGCTTGTCTTGGAAATAATCTATAATAATGCTGTACTGTTTTTGTTGTTTTTTTCAGGCTGATAAGCTGCTAAAGGCGCTAAAGCAGCATTTTCAACAGCAAGAAAGCTCAGAGAATGTAAGTAAGGAGTAAGGTTGCGTCCCAAATGGCATCAAATGATTAAAAGTGTCCTGGAATTATTTGACGTTAACAAGACGTTGCTCAGCTTCAAATACGCATTATTTTTCCCCTCTAGGAAAACAGCGTCACCTCAGACGAAGCGCAGATCCCAGAGGCCGTGGCAGCTGAGCCCAAACCCGCAATCGATGCTCTGGTCACCACACGCCGTGGGAAAAAACAGCAGACCAAGAGAAAGCACTCTGGACATGGACACGACGATGAGCCGAATCCTGAACCTGAGGAGAGCCCAGTTCAGGTGAAGGTGAGAGGATGAGGAGTGTCATTGGTTGCTTGCTTTTCTTGTGAAGAAAACCGTGTAATAACTTTAAAAGTGTACATTTCCAGGATGAAGCCAAGGCACCTGCAGAGGAGGAGGTAAAGGACAGCGGTAAAAGGAGCTCTAAGAGGAGGAAGGTGTCCTCTGGTAAGGACACAGGGACTCCAGCTCCGGAATCTGCTCATGAGATCGCAGTCACTGAGGGGAGCAATAAAGGTGTGTTTTAGGTAGATCTCATATCTGTGTACGTGAATTGTCAATATCGATTCACGAGTTGAGGGTAATGTTCTGTTTAGTTTTTCCTTGTTGGAGGACGGGAATTACAAGTTCTTAAGCTCTAGTTGAAGGCAGCGTGAGCGGATTTTAAAACTCTGTGTACCTCATTCTATCCGTACACACGATGAGAGAGGAAAAAATGATATCACTGGGCCCCCGTCCAATTCTGATCGATAATTAGAGAATTTCTGAAAAACTAATCAATCTTCCTTTAATGTCAATTTAAACAAACCATTTCTTTTTCTAACAGATGTGGTGAAGAAGACTGCTGGAAAAATCCCCCGTCACGAGGGTCTGATGAAGAAAGCAGCTCTGAGGCCTACCACGCCAAGTAACGTCACATTTCATCATTTACATTCTTTTTTTTTTTTTGCAGATGCTTGCTGACATTGCACACACATCTGCTGGGAAAAAGTGCTACAGATAGTGATCTTGTTTTCCTTCTTCCGAAATCTGTAGACTTCAAGAAACTCCATGAGGCGCATTTTAGCAAGATGGAGTCCATCGATTCTTACGTGCAGAGGAGGAACAAGCAGATGGTGGTGCTCAGGAACTCGGTGAAGGATCTGAAGGTTTTACTCTTATTCACATACTTCACCACTGATTATTATTCTCTGACAGCACAACGTGGAGTGTTTGTGTTACTTACTAAGCGTGCTGCTGTTTTTTCTTAGGCTCAGACAGAAAACAGCATCAAGAAGTCAGCGGACGCTAAACCTCATGCTGTGAGTCAGGTTTATTCCTCAGCACACACTCTTTAAATACAAACATATCTGGGCGGCAGATCATCACCGGCTTAATATTTGCAGAAGCCGGCGGTAAGCCGAGCCCCGCTGTTCAGCCCAGGTACGTCGGAGAAGAGAGCAGTAACGCGCAGGGCCACTCAGGTTCCCGCCAGCAAGCCGGCGAAGAAGGACAGCGCCCCATTCAGGCCATCCATTCTCTCAGCCAACAAAATAAACGTCAGGTCAGGAGCATTCCATGAGCTCTGGTGTTAAGTGTTAATATTGTGCGCTGACTAGATGAGGCGAGTTAAATTAACAATGTTTTATTTTTAAGGTTTTCCGAAACGACGCAGGACAACGAGCACAAGCGCTCTCTGTTAAAGACTCCAGCCCGCATGTCTCCTATGTTTTCGCTCACTCCTACTCCGGGCAGGAAGTCTGGAGTGCAGGCGAACAAGAACTCTGCTCCTGTCAGCAAAACCCCTGGTCAGAACAGCACACACACACACACACACACAGAATCACAGTGTAGTGAAACCGCATTTGAGTAAAACATCGGTGATTTCTTCGTTTTCTTTCTCAGCATTGACTCCGTTCATGTTCGGAGGCGCCTCTGGTACTCCAGGGACCAACAAGAAGAACGCGTTCGATCTGAAAGCAAGTCTCTCTCGGCCGCTCGGCTACAAGCCGCATAAGGGTGCGTGAGGAATTTATTTCAGGAATTAATTAGCCTCTTTGTAGAGCTCTTTGAGATTTGCATTTATTTCATTTGTCTTCCATCTGTTTAGGGAAGCTGAAGCCTTTCGGAGCGGCGCAGACGCAGGAAAACGCCGCACTGAACAAATCTCAAACACTTCCGTCTCACCAGAAAAACTACAAACAGCACCAAGTGCAGACGAGGTCAGTGAGACGCTGATACTAAGCAGAACACACATTCCATTAAACACATGATTTGAACTAATTTGTTCATTTACTATTTATTAAGGATGAAACTCAATACTAATTAAATATTTTGTACAAAAATATGAAGGTTGACAAAGTGAAAGCCAGTTGTGTCAATAATTACAGCTGAACGCCAAAGTTTACACACCCGTAGAAGGAATAATTTGTCATGATGAACCTTTTTTTTTTTTTTTACTGGTTCGTGTTAAGATAATCATTTGCCTTCCTCTTTATGAAAGTGATGGAAATGTTCTCTAACCTCACTTTCAAATAAAAGGCTGATGTTTCATTTCATGTTGTTGTGGATTGTTGCCTTGTTGTGCAGAACAGTTGTGTGTTGTGTAGAGATTAACACTCTGACTTCGTCACTCCAACAGAGACGAGCGGCGCGTTAAGCACAAAGAGGACAGGAAGCAGAAGAAAGAGAAGATGCTCGGTGCCAGACGTGGACTAGTCATGGCTTAATGTTCTCTTTTTCTCTCTCTCTTTTTTTAAATAAGATTTTCAAACTGTAGCTACTTGCACCTTTTTTAGCTTGTGTCTGTTTTTTGTCAATGTTGGATGCTTTCTCCCCTTTTTTATGAGAGAAAAAAAATTTCCCACCCCAATAATTTGTACATAGCCCAAAATTTTGTTGTGCAGAGATGTAGACGCTTAAGCTCTGTTTTCATTAACTGTTAAACAAACATTGTTTTATAATTCTTGTGTCCCTGTGTTTTTCTGTTTAAAATTTGTGCACCCAACACATTCCCATCCAGCTCGGGGTCACAGTTCAGCTCCATCTTTGTTAAACCTCCGGGTTCCTCTTGTAGAGTTCATACGCGAACTCCTCTATGTGAGCGCGGTCATTACACACAGCGATGAAGTCGATCTCTAACTGAAACGGTCCGTCCGCTTTGTCTCCCAGCGTGAAGCCGATCGTGTTCACCTGAAATCCAAAACACATTAAAAAGTGAGGAGGACTTACTTTCATTTGTGTGAATTAAACATGCATGAAAGGAATTATAAAAAACTTTTCTGAAACTGAGTTACAAGCAGACCTTGTCTAGCCAGAGGGCGTGCTGGTCGTCCTGTACTCTCCCACGGCTCGAGAGAAAAAATTTAGAAAAGGGGATCTGTGAAAATAAAAGAATAAAGAAGGTAAAAACTAACACAACAAATAAATCTCTTATTAGACTTCTATGATAAATAGCTATTAAATAGGACTGCTACTCTATTTAGCTGGCATGTCCTGCAATTTTTTTATGCCATGCCATTTATTTTTTGTGGCACCCGTACCTTTACGTCCTGCCAGTACGGACCCCCTCGAGTGTACATGAAGTAGCTGTACATGTCATCTCTCTGGTGGGAGAAGTAAGTCTCTGCTGAGATGTTCACCATCCACGGCCTCCCGTCTCCACGGATACGCAAATACAGTGTATTAAAGTTTGACCAATCAAAGTGCTTCTTTCTGTCGAATGAAGACTGAAAACAGAGTCACGTTAACCAGCTTAAGATCACAGAACCAAAGGAAATCCGAGAAATCGTTAAACTAAACTCAGGATTCAGACTAACCCGGGGCTGTTTGGAGCGCAGAGTGCAGTATCCGCTGTAGCGCGTCTCTCCATCCCGTGGTGGAGCCGAGCACAGAGAGCCATACAGCATGCAGGTGGAGTTATTCCTTCCCAGTTTTATATACGCCTCGCTGCGGCCACCAATCTCCCTGTCCGAGGTGACCGTCCACTGACCGAGCGACTCTGGGCCGCGGAACTCCCACAGCACACGCGTCTGCTCTAACATATGCACCTCCAACGGCCGGCCCTCGGGCCCTGTCCAGCGCTCCATGAGCTCGTCCTTCAGGAGCCCAAAGTGCTTCTTTACCCCCTCCAAACCCTTTGAAAAGTCAAAGTTTATCTTTTGCCAGGGCCATCGTGTGTCCGGAGCCTGGCCTGGTCTGCGGTAGTCCCGTTCATACGCAGTCCGGATGTTCACTGTGACAGGACAAGCGATGTGCAGCTGAAGGAGACCCCTCCGGAATATCCCAGAGGGTTGCAGTAGCCTCCCTGGCAGGGCCATTACCTTTGAGCTCAAAGCATTCAAATCTCTTCTGCCAAGCTGAGAAAGACAAAGTGACCATGTTACTGACTCAATTCTTTAAAGAGATAAATGACAATGGACAAACAGAGGGCAAGCAATAATACATCCCTTATACTAATACTGCTTATTATATTCTGGCTGTTCTGTAACCACCAAGGAACACGACTTGGTCACCAATTCTAAGCAGTACATGATGGGAATTAATACATTTACAGGGGAACCTCGGATTGCGAGTAACGTGGTTTACGAGTGTTCCGCAAACCGAGCAAAGATTTTGAATACATTTTTAATCGGAAACCGAGCAAGTATTAGTTTACGAGCGCTGAGTATCATGTATCACGCATGCGACTCTTATTTTGACACCGAGCCGCAAGTGATCACAACTGAGCGAATTATTTTTCTCTCTTTTGCGCTGCGGGAATTATGGGTAATCGTCTCCTCTGCTGCGTCTTAGTGCCCGTCTCTTACTGATATAATCAACATCTCCCTCTCACACAGATCTCAGCTCAGTCGCGATTCTTTTCAAAGGTAAGGTGCTGGTTCATTTTTTATTTTTTACTTTACAGCAGTGATTCCGTTAGTATGCTCACGCAAGTATCATTAGAGAGAATTCTTTTTATCCCGTTAAAACAGTGTTTGCATTTTGTATGTTAGTTGTAAAACTTAAAAAACGAGGTGTGGGAGGGAGAAGGAGTTTTACTGTGTAAGACAAGGCGAGGGGCTAATTACACACACACACACACACACACACAAATACACGGCGCCTGCGCGCACAAACGGAAACGCTTAACTGTATGGATTTATTTTTTACTTTTTTAAAATGCAGGTTAATTTGTTTTATTTTTACTTTATATGTTGTATTGATTATTTTTATCTATTTATTGTTTTGGGCTGTAAAACAAATAATTTGAGTTTTCATTATTTCTTATGGGAAAAGTCTATTTGGTTTACGAGTGTTTTTGGAATACAAGCCCACTCATGGAATTAATTATGCTCGTAATCCAGGTTCCACTAGTTATTCTAACTGAGGGGTCTTCATTCTTAACCAGAAGATTTCAAGCATATTTCATCACTTCTTTAACCAGTTAATCTTAATAAATCTCTAATCAATTATAAAGTCTGGCTGCAACCACACCAGACCTGCATAAGACTGAAAACAGCTGTAGTAACAAAAATAACAAAACATCACTTACACGCAGAAATAACAGCAAGCAGAGAGCAAAAGGCGACACTGTTTCGTAGAATCAATTTACAAGCAGTGACAGAGTACAAATAAAAAAAACCTTCAATAAAATGTTATCTAAAATATTTTAATTAAATATTAAAGAATAAATGCTTTTAAGAAACAGGCTGACATTCACGTTCCTGTAAGCCGCCATTGCGGTCCGTCGCCTAAAATGTCCGGAGAGAAAAAACGCGATGCTGCAAACTGGTTCCGGGACGCGCCACAGGATTATCGGGGGGAAAATGAAACATGAAAAAATAAATGGAGATTGTTTAACCACGGAGATGTACAGTGTCTGTTGAATTTGTCAGGTGTTTGTTTTTTAAGTGTAACGCTCGTACTGACCTAAAGTTTAATGTTTGATTACATGTAATAATGCAAAACATGTAAACCATTAAAACATTACTTATAATTTAACTAATATTTAAAAAATCATTGCCCTAACTTGAATCAATACAAAATCGAACACAATGTACATTGATGACAACAAAGGAAAAACAAATGACAATAAAATAAGTGTCAGAGAATTGTAGAAGTATATCATTATTTTATTAAAAAATCTAACAAGTTTAAGAGAATTAAAAAGTGAGTTAATTTCTATTGTAAACAAGGGGAAAGACAAAATCTTTATGGATGAAGAATTTTGCATTTAAATTGCATTTAGATCTCCAATTATGACCTCCCTCGAGGAATAAATTTTCTTTGTGTTTGAAAATGATATTTTCTATTTTTTATTTCGATAGTATCCAAAAGTAATTTAGATCGTATAATGCCTCACGAACTAAAAGCTAGGTGACTCTTTAAGAGAACAATTAAACCGGGGCTGCGAGGGAAATAACCGAAAGCTTTTACTGACGTCTAGATGACGTCACCGGCCCCTTGATGGTTGGGGAAAAAAAACATAAACACATAACGCGCATGCGCGCTCTAGCGCCGCCGTCTGTGTTCGTGTCCAAAATAGGCACGAGCGTATCCACCGCGGGTAGCTTAGCCTCCGAAGCTAACCATGGTGAACGTAAAGAAGCGGAAAGGTCGGGTCGTCATCGATTCCGACTCGGAAGACAGCGCTAGCGATGACAATTTGGATCAGGTAAAAAATTATACATTATTATTTTTTGCTTAAAAATTGGAAGTTGTGTGCGGGTTTTAAATGGTCTCTTTTGGGTAACATTAGCACGGACGTCCATGCTAGTAGGTAACTGCGCTGCAATTTTTTTAAACGTACCTGCAATGCGTCCAGTGTTCTTTGATGAACCCTTACGTCACAGCAAAAACTGTTCAATGGTTGGTCGAGTTACGCAGTTTAATCCAATTGTAGTTTGGAAGGCGGGAAACTGTCAGCCAATAGTAATAAAGGGGGCGGGATTTTCCTAAAAACAAGTGGGAAATATTTAGAACGCAGGTAAAAAGAGCGCTAGCAAGCTAGTTGCATAAAGAGCCTGTCCATTAGCAAATAATTAGAATATACTACATAAATAGTCTACAAACACAATGTTTTATTTCACAATTAAGCACAATCCAGTTCAAAGCATTCAACTCAGTAGTGTATATCAGGTGTTAGCCTGGTAGCTAGCATCCTTGCTAGTTAGCGTGCTAGCGCGTTAGCTAGTCCTGTACGCTTGTAAACATCCGAGTGCTGAGCTAGTCAACGGGGTGTTTAATTTTAGATCTATTTCAAGCTTAAGAAGTTTTAAAAGGTTAAAGAGCTCTGACGTTTGTGTTTTCAAAAGAAAGTGCACCCTGAGGCTTGAAATCTCTGAAATTCACTGAGAGATTTCCCCTAATGTTTGATTTTCAGGCTTTCTCTCAGATTGTAGAGACAGAGGGACGGATACTTACACTTTTAAAAGGCATATTTTTGCATTTCTTCAGCTTTTTGCTCAGCTGTGTTAGCTTTGCACACACTGGGGCTTATTTCTGCACTGAAACTGAGACATGAAGCTGTGAACTAAACCCAGAGCAAATCCCCAGGCTGGCTGAGCTAAGTTTATCCTGCACGATGATGATGATGATGATGGAGATATAAATGTGTCATTGGGAGGATTATCCTCCTGGCTATAAACACATCACATAAAACGCACACAACTCACACCGTAACCATAAATCCTGACACTAACACCAAAGTCCATAAAGTAAATCAAATCCGACACACACAGTGTTGTTAGTTTCTCAGCGATGTGACCTCTCATTTGTTGCTGAATGAAAGCAGTACGTTTGATCATCTGATTTTAAAGTCTGAATCAAAGAGAAACAGGATTAGACATGCAAAAATCTTAATTCATAGCTGTTATTTATTTATTTATTACCAGAGAAAACTATTCCCACTTTATAAAGTTAAGGCTCAGGAAGTTTTCTATATGCCCTTTAAACAACATATTGTCCCAAGCTGTAAATTCCCCCAGTATTCCCTGACCTCGGGATAGTCAGCGGTGAAGTAGTGCGGCATGCAAAACAACGGCTTTGAGTGCATACATGTTTGCATGCAAGATCCAGGTGCTCCGAGTTGAGTCAAGTGTGAAAATTCTGATGGTTCCTACAGTTTTTGTGCCTGAGCCTCCAGTAAGGAACTGGACTCCATACTAACTTAAACACACCATCTGTAATATTGAATAGGTTAACCCCCCCGCCCCCATGTGTGTGCATGGAGTTTGAATGTTCTCCCTGTGCTTGGTGGGTTTCCTCCTGTTGCCCTGTTTTCCTCCACCAGTCCAAAGACATGCAGATTAAGCTAATTGGCGTTCCCAAATTGCCCGTAGTATGTTATTGAGTGTGTCTTTGTGCATGCCCTGCGATGGACCTGTCCAGGGTGTACCCCGCCTTGTGCCTCAAGTCTCCTGAAATAGGCTTCCGGCTCCCTGTGACCCTGTATACGGGATTAATCGGTATAGACAATGAGTGAGAGAGTGAGTGAATTAAAGCGAGACATACAAGGTTTATATAAGCTATTGATAAGAGATTTATTGTTTGTCCCTCTTGTTTTTAGAAATACCTTTAAATATCAAATTATGTGATAATATTTATATCTAACCCTTACCTGAAAATGAAGCTCATGTCTCTGTAATGTTTTTCTTTCTACTGAAAAGTTCTTGTGACTGCACCTCTTGGTGATTGAGCGGGGTTTTTTATTTTATTTTATTTTTTAGCTTTCATGTATGACTTCAACTCTCGAAGGTGTTGGGTTGTCCAGCAAGGTGACATGTGATAAAACACACACTGACGCATGATTGTCTAATTTCCTTTCATTTCTTTTTCCCAGGAGCTGCTGAGTTTGGCCAAGAGGAAGCGCGTGGACTCGGAGGAGCCGGAGGAACCCGTCAGCAAACCTGCAGCTTCTACAGACTCGGAGACATCTGACAGCGATGACGAGGTACTTCACCGCACACTTATTCCACTAATCCTCCTCTGCAGGTTATGTCCCGAGATGGTTTCGGTTCTGGTTTGCTTTCTCAAGTCGATCTGGTTACATTTTCAAGCTAACTTTGTATTTGCGTGCAGCTTAAAATTTGTGTGTGTCTGTAGTGGACCGTTGGAGGCACCAAAGCCAAGAAAAAGGCGAAGCCCGGTAAAGGAGCGGATAAAAAGAACCCCACCAAGAAGAAAGTGAGCAAAGCGGCTTCCTCAGGGAGCTCAGATGGAGACAGCTCAGCTGAGAGCTCCGCTCCAGAGGAGGGTGAGTTCAGCAATCATTGACGCATTCGTTGCTTTTGAGCGTTAATCCCATGTTGCTGTTTATGTAAGCATGTTCGTTAACATGACATCTAAGACATCGCTGATAATCGCGCAGGCGAGGTGTCCGACTCAGAGAGCAACAGCTCCTCTTCCAGCTCGGATTCAGACTCATCCTCAGAGGACGAAGTGTTCCGGGACGGATACGGAGACGATCTGATGGGAGATGAGGAGGACCGGGCACGGCTGGAGCAGATGACTGAGAAAGAGAGAGAGCAGGAGCTTTTCAACCGTATTGAGAAGAGAGAGGTGCTCAAGCGCAGGTGAGGAGAGCGCACGCACTCGAGTAAACGTTTTCTGACTTTAATGTAATTACAGTTTTTGTGAGTGGAAAGTCAAATACCTCTCAGTGCACAACAGAATGCTCAAGGGGTAGAGTCCGCTCTGATTTAGCTACTCCTAAATAGGCGGGGTCTAGCCATAGTGCAGTTTAGTTCAACACGGCTGCCTCCAAACCCTCCATCGTTCATCTCCGTGGAAAATTGACTGCAAGTCTTTGTAGCAGTAGCTTTTTTTTTTTTTAAGAAGAATTTTAAAAAATAAACAAAACATGAGGCTTTGTTTGTTTGTTTTTGTTTGTATGTTTATTTATTTGTACCAGTTAGTACACCAGTGTGTAGATTTGTACCTGGATGTCAGCTGTAAATATCTGGCATGCCTTACCTCTGGATAATTTGTCACCCCAAACCTCTCCTTCAGGTTCGAAATCAAACAGAAACTAAAGACTGAAAAGAAGAAGGTTAAAGAGGAGAAGAAGAAGAAGAAGCAAGAGGAGGAACAGGAGAAGAAAAAGCAGTCTCAGGTTACAGACACTCAGGTGGTGAGTAGATGAGTGTCTCAGCTTCTCACAGAAATCCAACCACCTGGCATTTAAAGAGAGGTTGTTTTTAATAAGTAAAAGTCTGGAAAAGTAGAATAATGAAATGTTTGTCGATTTGCTTTTAGGTCATGTCCCATAATAAAGAGAGGAGGTCAAAGAGAGACGAGAAGCTGGACAAGAAGTCGCAGGCCATGGAGGAGCTGAAAGCCGAGCGAGAGAAGAAGAAGAACAGAACAGGTTTGTTTTCTCGTACATGTATGTCTGAATTTAATTTAATTTTCGGTAGTTTTTGTTTTTTCCCCCTCCCCCTTCTCCTATTCAATGCACCAGCCTGTGGTTGATAAACAACATGGACTGTTCAGTTACGGACCACCACTTTAATATTTAAACCTTTAACCCCGCAGCCGAGCTCCTGACCAAGCGGCAGCCTCTGAAGGCCAGCGACGTGTACTCCGATGATGAGGAGGAGGAAGAGGAAGATGATGACAAGTCCTCAGTAAAGAGCGACCGCAGCTCGAGGTTGTCGTCCTCTGATGAAGAAGAGGAGTGAGTGTGGTCTTTGATTTCTTCTTAGCACCAAAGAGAAAAATTGGCTTTACAATGTTGATGTTATGTGTAAAGCCGTACTCATGTTGTGCACAACCTGTGATTGGCTCCTTTTCTGT
>JAAGKR010002242.1:0-26939 GCA_011419295.1 Clarias macrocephalus | reverse complement strand
CCCCTTTTGTGCCCCCCCCCCCCCCCCCCCCACTCAGGAGAGAGGCCACGCCCCCTAAGTCTCAGCCGGTGTCGTTGCCGGAGGAGTTGAACCGCATCCGTCTGTCACGGCACAAACTGGAACGCTGGTGTCACATGCCCTTTTTCGCTAAAACGGTCACCGGGTGCTTCGTCCGAATCGGCATCGGCAACTGCAGCAGCAAACCCGTCTACAGGGTACGAGCTACTTCCTGTTTCGCTTAAAGAGCTGGATTTAAACACGTCCAGCCTTTTTAACCGCAGCTAATAGTCAGCATTTTAGATTTAAACACAGTGGCATGAACTCTCGTTTGCGTCGGCCAGGCTAGGAACAAATGGCACTGAGGCGATTTTTCAAGAGATCAGATATTTAATTAAATTTAGAAGATTTTTTCTTATACCTTTTCAATCATAAAACATGCAGACTGATCTGTCTAAAGTGAGTTTTAAATTGAAGATAAAAAAATTGGGAGTTGATTAAAAATTATTTACGTCACAAGTTAAATGTAATTAGATAAATCTCATATTTAATTTCATTCATATTAAACTTTATATAAATATAATACAGGTAATTGAGTCATACATTATTTTTTTTATTTAGGCTATATTGAGTAAAATCTAAGAATAGTTGCTAATTATAGATTCTTTTTCATGAGAATTGTATAGGTTTTTAAAAATAATACACTTTTTTTATTTAATTGATTTGGATATTTTAAATTATTATTAAATAGCTAGGTTTGTTTAGTTATTATAATTGTCGCTGTTGTTGAAAATTTATTTAAAACAGATGATTAGTATTCAATTTAAATATTAAAATTGACTAGAAATTATTTTGTAGATCATCTGAGTTTTTATTTTATTTTTCTATGTCATAACCCTTATTTCGACTGTCCGCTTGTTAAACATGTTTGTGTTTTCTTGTCGCGCGTCACCAGGTGGCTGAGATCGTAGATGTGGTGGAAACGGCCAAAGTCTACCAGCTCGGCTCGACGCGAACTAACAAGGGGCTGCAGTTACGGTAAGCTGTCGGTCAGACCCAATAACACGTTGTGCTACATGACAATATCTGCAGAAGTCTTCTGTCTTATAGCTGAATTAATATGATTTATATTTATGTCTGTGCGTGCATGTGAAGACACGGCAACGATACCCGGGTGTTTCGGCTCGAGTTTGTGTCCAATCAAGAGTTCACAGAGAGCGAGTTCATGAAATGGAAAGAAGCGGTAAGTGTCCTAAAAACATACAGACCAGTGTAATTTATTAGGGGTGCTCAGATCAGGGTTTTTGGGGTCGATCCCTGATCACGGACATCAAAAGCAGCCGATACCAATCTCCGATCACAAGTGTGTGGCTTATATGGATCTTCCATTTAAAGTATTTTATTAGTATAGTAATAATATTAGTATTTATAAGTATTGATTATGTACTATTTGTAGCAGTAAAAATAACTATTCTAAACAGCAGTGCACAAATATAATTAAGATCTGAGAAAGTATCATAAATGTAAAACTTTTATTTATTACAGATGCCAAGTGTGAAATGTATTCCATTCTCTTATTTCATGTAGATTATAAAGAAACTGAAACCAATCGAACAACCTACACGTAACTATAGAGAGAAATTTTCCATTCATTAACGAGCGTGAAGCGACTCTCTCGCGCTGAATGCTCATCTAAAATGCGACTGTCCTGCTATACTCACTTATTATAACGCGCAGCACATGGAACAAGGCATCGAAACACTGCGCCAAACGTTTTGAAATAAACACAGACCTCAGTCACTTTTGACGGGCATTTCTTTGTAAATAGCAGAATTTCCACACTTTTAAGGCGGTCTGTTCTTATTTAGAATGTCTGCCTTCGTGCTGAATAGTCGCTCGGCGTCAGCTCGCATGCATGAAGCAGTAAGGAAACCCCGGGTTGCCTCGAACACAGCTGGGAAACGCTCTTTATTTCTCTCTGCGGTACTTGTGATAATGGTTTTAGGCTTTTTACTTTCTGCAGAGTAAAGGTCAAGCTTTTTGAGCGCTTCTGCTACAGGTGGCTGAGTGACGGTCAGTTTACAAGATTTAGCTTCTGCCTTTGTGGATAACTCTTCATACTCAAATTATTCACGCTTCGTCGTTCTTAAGTGGCCAAAAAGGTTCTTCTCCTTCATGGCCGTACCTGGTTAACGATTGAGAGCCTTGCTGTCATTGAGTCCTGATTTATTCCTCCTAACCATCTCATAACTCGGAGCAGCAGACATCTGAATATCTGTAAAATGTGGTGTATGTGACCACTTTAGCGCAAGCTGTTCTAACGTTAACATGTTAGCTGAATGTCATGGTGTGAACCGTTTCAGATGCACGGTGCAGGAATGCAGATTCCCACCCTGGACGAAATCGCTAAAAAAGAGCAGTCCATCAAAGAAGCCGTCAACTACAAATTCAACGACAAAGACATCGAAGATGTGAGTCACGGCTTTGGGTTTTGTTGTGGCCAAAGCTAGAAATTTAATAATCTTTTTTTTTTGTGTGTGTGTAATATAAACAATTAAATAATTTAATATTCAAATTAGCTATATATATATATATATAAGAAAGCATGCACATCAAAACATGCACAATCTTCCTTGAGAATGTATTTAAGTAAAACTTTGTATACATCAATATAATAATTATATATATTTCTTTTTTTCTTTTCTTTTTTTTGCACAACAGATAGTGAAGGAGAAGGACAGATTCCGGAAAGCGCCTCCGAACTACGCCATGAAGAAGACGCAGCTCCTCAAAGAAAAGGTAACAGTCATTAATGATCAACACTTTATAACACATCAGACGTCTTCGAAGTTATGTTCTGTATAACACATTAGACAGTGTAGTATAAACCTGTGTGTGTGTGTTTGACAGGCGATGGCGGAGGAGAGCGGTGATGGCGATAAGGTGAAGCTGTTGCAGGATCAGCTGAATGAGCTGGAAGAGAGAGCTGAAGCATTAGACAGACAGAGAACTAAAAACATTTCTGCCATCAGGTAAACGAACGCGCACACACACTTATGTGTTTGACCACCTGAGAGTCTGGATGTGCTTCTGTAACATCTCTTTTCACGCTCCTCAGCTACATCAACCAGAGGAACCGCAGCTGGAACATCGTGGAGTCTGAGAAAGCCTTAGTGGTATGTAAAGGTGCCACACTGAGTGCTGCGTCTTCTTACTGAACGTGTGGAAACTTTTATTTATTTATTTAAATCTATCTTCTCAGGCTGAAGGGCAGAACTCCAAAAACCAGCAAATGGACCCGTTCACCAGACGGCAGTGCAAACCTACCATGGTGTCCAATGTAAGCCCAGAGCTTTCCTTTTTTACACAGTCTACCGTTTTTAAGCCTTCACCAGAGACCTAGACGTGCCCTGTGAGTGTGTTCTGTTAGAGGAAAGTAATCAACAATAGCGATGTAGCGGAGTTACTGTGCCGTTCCTATAACAGCACATCTTTTGAGTGTTTTATTCCTTTCATACAACAAACGCGACTCCATTGACGTATTTTGTTCAAGAACGACAAGTAATTTTTTCTGCAGTTCCGTTTCCTGTCGAGGATCGTCTGTGGAAGCACTTTTTTTCCTGTTCTCACTTAAATTATAGCAGTTATAATCACTCCTTCCCTCACCAGCCTGTCTGTGCTAAAACCGGAGACTCCTTCCATAAATGTATATTAAACCAGACATTTCCTACACTACATCAATGATTTCAGGCTTCAGATACGAGTCCCTGTGAATGAGCTATTGCCCTAGAAACTATAAGTTTATATTAATTTAAAATGTTGTGTTTAAATCAAAACATGTGCTGACCAATCGGAGTCCAGAATTGAACTACTTAAGCTGATCATTGTGTTGTGGGTGTGTCTTCTCTGCTGATTAGTGAATCGATTCTTTTATTATTATTTTTTTCCCCCTCTCTCCTATTTCCAGGCCAGAGACCCGTCAGTCCACGCTGCTATTCTCGCCCATCTTAATCAGAAATACGGTTCGGGTTCCGGCCAAGACAACTCGCAGCAGGTCAACAAACAGGTGAGCCGAGAAGGAAGTCCATCTAAACACCACTTCACATTCAGTTAAATTTCTTAATGGTGGTGTTAATTGTCTTCTCGTAGCACGTCAGTGTGCCTTCCGAGAGTATGATCTACACCGTGATCTGACTTGTGTGTGTGTGTGTGTGTGTGTGTGCACGTTTTGAGAGTGTGTGTGCGACGTTTTGAAGCAGGGTCCGGCGAACCTGAGGGATAAAGATGTCACAAAAACCACCAGCGACCTCTCAGAGGACCTGTTCAAAGTACATGACTTCGATGTCAAAATCGACTTGCAGGTCCCCAGTGCTGGTGAGTGTGTGTGTGTGTCCTTGTTTGTGTCGTATTCCTTACTTTTTCGAAAGCTGCACCGAGACTGTGCATTCAATTTGTCGCACAAAATCAAGACTCTTGAGTTATGTTTACATGTATTTATATAAATAAAAGTATATACCTGGGAGTGTTGTGTTTCATTATGACCTAATCGACTCATAGATTTTATAAAGTATAAATCCTTATATGTTCTCAGTCGTTTAATGTGTGTGTGTTGCAGAGACAAAGTCCCTGTCTGTGAGCTCCAACTCCCTGCCGGTGAAGGACGGTGCTCCTCGCCGCTCACTCAACCTGGAGGACTACAAGAAGAGACGAGGCCTCATCTGACGCTCCCGTCTTCCTGCTTCCCCTCCATTTAATCCCTGCATGTGTTAGTGAACTGCACCAGGGAGCCCAAGGCTGTCTGTCTGTCTCTCTTTCTCTCTCACTTAAATGTTCCTTCTGTGTGTGTGTGTGTGTGTGTGTGTGTGTGTGTGTGTGTGTGTGTGTGTGTGAGAGAGAGAGAAAGAGAGAGAGAGAGAGAGATTGTACACATGTAAACCTTTGTAAGTGTGTGTGTGTGTGAGAGAGAGAATGAGCGAGTATCCAAGACTGTAGTGCGAGACATCCATCCGATGAAACTACTTGTGCAGTTTGTGTGCACGAGTCATCTGAAAATAAAACAAAATACGAAAATCCCATCACATGTGGCAGCTTTTTGTTTCACCCTTTTTTTTCCTCCCCCCCCCCTTCCTTTTTTTCCCTTCATAGCCATACTTTATAGGAGAGAAATCGTCCACTGGTTAATTTATACATGAGCACCTGACATTCTGTGTGCTGTGTGTACTGTCATAACGTTCTTTTCTGTTAATGTTCATCCAAATCCTGACCGTAATATTTAAATGTAAAAAAATAAGTACTTGGGGGATTTTTATGAACCATTTTTCTTCCTCCTAAAGCTTTTTAATGTGTGTGTGTGTGTGTGTGAGAGTGAAGTTTCAATCTTGGTGTCTTATTAAGCACACCATAAGAGACTATTAAATGACGTCACTCCTGTAATGGGCAAAATCTCTTTATTGTATGAAAACTTTACTTGGTGGAATTTCTTTCTTTCTTTTTTTCTTTTGTCCTTTTCCCCCTTGTACTTTGGCGATCATTGCTCTATTCAGAGCTGATTGCTACGTGACTATTATTAGTTATTAATGATGTCTTCTGGTCAGTTCTCTCTTGTATTCATGTGGCATGCTTTGTAAATAAGATTTGGCCATTTGGGATGAGTGCGACACCAATAAAGAAGCACTGTTTCGTACCGGTTGTGAACGTGTGTTCATTTTTGTTTAGAAATAAAATGTACCTGAATAAAAAGTGATTTTTTTAAAAGTGTATGAATAGAATTTTTATTAATGATTTGTCTTCATACCTTCTTGGGCTTTACTGGCGTCTGGCATCCACTGTGTTGCACTACCGCCCCCTGCTGGTCACGATCTGCCTCATCGTCCTTTCAGTTTAAACACATTAAATATTGTCTTCCTTGTCCTCTTTCTTCATATTCTTAAATACTCTTCACAATGTATGAGACCTTTCCAAATGTACTGCCTGCGTATTTCAACGACTATTTCATTTTTATTTAAAAGGCGTATTTCAACAACCACGACTTCTGTTCATGCATCTCCAGGAACGCCCTCCTCCTGGTTCACCGTCTGGGTTTTTTTTTTTACATTTATTTTTTACTCAGGCATTTCAAAGGGAGGTCTGTTGTGGGGTCCTTTAAGTTCCTGGTCCACGTCAAGCAGTATTTGCGACTATGCTGATAGCAAGGGAAAGAAAATAGTTTAAACACTGGAATTATTTTCCCTCCAGACCATGCCTGCGGAGATTTTGCGGTCTGCACTTTGATACAGGGGCGATAACTCGGGTAAGGTAGATGAAGATTTCTATATTTTTACGTCTAAACATCGGTGCTAAGCTCGGTGTATTTTTCCCCCAGCCGTATTCGGGTAAACCCGCCTCCGCGTTTACGATTCGATAGTGCGGTTCTAAAGACTCGCTATGATTGGCTAGTTTTGTCGTTTAGTCCGTATAGTGGGTGTTAATATGAAATATGATCCAATAACAGAGCAGGGGGTGTGGTTTCTCAATACGGATGGGGAAAAAAGTGACACAGGCTAAACGGGTATTATCTGAATTCCTACTGTCTTGTTATGTACGTTTATTTTTTATTGTTGTTCATTAATTTGAGACGTGAACGTTCCTTGTATAAAGTGTAGGATGTTGTCAAAAGAAAATTGGACATCAAAAGTCTCCAGTTTTATCCTTTCAGCTTGCCTTGTACAGTAAAGGCAACTCATTACAAAAGTGTTGTCACTCTTCAGGTGTATAGAATAAATATTACACACAGCATTAGTTTTTGCACTAGCTAAAAAGAAATAGTTGAGAACTGTTGAGCATTCTGACACCTTTCATGCTAAAATTATTACTAATTACATGTTGCAATTTTGGACTGTAAAAGGGTGCCAATATTTTTGAATTTTCTCTCAGATCCCAAGATGTCTTGGTTGGTCGATTTAGCCGGCCGCGCCGAGGATTTCCTGAACAAAGTGGACCAGGGTGCTGCCACCGCGTTGACCAAACACTCGACTCACAGTTCATCCTCGGCAGCGTTCGACTCTCCGGAGCCGGATGTAACCCGGTACGGCGGTACAGAGTCCCATCACAGCTACCCTGTCCATGAGACACGCGGCTTCATCTCTGCTGCTGCCGAGAATGTTAAGAAATCCAAAGCCACAGTGTTGGCAGGCACAGCCAATGTGTCCAGCACAACGCCTCTGGGTTCAGCTGTTAGCAGCAGCGGTGCGGCCAAAGCTTCGTCCAACTTTGTGAGGCCTAGACGATCTGAAGTGGACGATGATCTGCTGTTTGACTTTCTGAACAGCTCGGATTCAAAGCCGAAGAGCGACAGGAATGAGGCGAGGAGGGAGACGGTGGGCCGGACGACGGGCGTGGCTGAAGGAGCGGCTCAGGGGCAAGTGATGGTCCCTTCTGCCCCAGCTAGTCCCCCTTCTGCACGGCATCTGTCCCGAACCTCCAGCCTCGCAAGTACACACAGCGCCAAGACTGAAAATGACTCCACTCGAGACGGAAGCCAAGGTACTGATTAGTGAATTAAGTCACAGGGATGCCTTATGTTTAATCAGAATTGTCCATGAAGTGAATAAAAATAAATGTTTCAGAGCTTCTTGTATGCTGTAGTTTAATTTGATAGTTTGTCTCTTATATTTTTAGTCATAATATGTTATGTTGACATTACTATACTGCTCACAATTCATTATTCAACATTATTAATCTCTCTCTCTCCCTCTCTCCCTCTAGTTGACACCCAGGAGAGCTCGGATTTGGGCCTGGTAGCAGCAGCAGCACCGGATGTTCCGGCCATGATGGAGTCCAGCTTAGCTCAGGAGGAGCAGCTCAGTCAGGTGGTGTCTGGTCTTCGTTTGGAGAACCAGCTTCTACGCAACGAAGTGTCGTCACTCAACCAGGAGATGGCGTCGCTAGTTCAGAGAGCCAAGGACACGCAGGAAGGTGCGAGGCCTCCCACTTATCCCCATCATTAATAGCCACATTAATACGATTATTGTCTCTGTCTTCATAAAAGGAGGGATGACTGCTGTCAAACTCTATAAAGTAGGTGTGGCATCTGAGTCAGACCTCATAAAAGAGGCGTGGCCTACGTCCATCCCTATGGAGGGGGTGTGACCCGAGTCAGTCCTCATAAAAGAGGCGTGGCCTCTGAGTCAGTGTTTAGAAGGAGGTGTGGTCAATGTGTTGGCTGAGTGAAAGAGGCGTGGCCTGTATATTTGTACAGTAGTGTGAGTGTGCATAGATAGATAGATTATTTAGAAATCAAATCATAGTTTACAAGATAAAATCACTCCTTTTGAGGTTATTAATATGGTATAAAAATAAAACCAGAAGCTTGCTTTGCGAGATCTGCAAGAAAATTAATTGTTCTGTTTTTTTTTTTTTGGACCGTGAGATTTGGGGTTTACTTCTGATGTGCTCGGTGTTTAGTGTGTTTACGTGATTTACCTTCCCTGCGTCTCTATAGAGCTGAACCAGTCCCGATCTCGTGCTGAGAAGTGGAATACAGAGCAGAGTCGCTCAGACCGCACAGCCCGAGAGCTGAGGGCTCAGGTTGATGACCTCACACAGGCTTTAACAGCCAAGGACGCTCAGCTGGCCGTGCTCAGAGTGCGACTGGAGGAGGCGGATCAGTTGGTGAAGGCCAGAGGCTCGGCGCTGGAGGAGGCTCAAAGCGAGAAGAGCAGGTATCTCACAGCCAGACAGAAGTACTACTCCGTTTGTGGATGTTTTTGTAGAATTGATTCAGGTTGTCATTTGATGTCCCTCACATATTTCTGTGACCCTTGTGCATGTGAATAAGGATGCTGTTGTGCTGTTTGTGACGCCAGGATCCTGCAGGACCACAGTGAGGGGAACAGTCTGCACTCTCAGGCTGTACAGACGCTGCAGGAGCGACTCCGGGAGGCCGATGCGACCCTGAACAGAGAGCAGGACAGCTACAGACAGATGCAGGTGAGTAACACAGGCTTCATACATGTTACATTTCATCATAATGTTCTAGTAATAGTGTTTTTATCCCAGTTTGCTGTCTTCGCATTAGAGCGAGTTTGCAGTACGGCTGGCGAGGATGGAGGCGGAGCGACAGACGTTGGCCGAGTCGTTGACGGGAGCCGAGCGCAAAGCGTCAGAGGAGAGACAGAGAGCCGATGAGCTCCAGCAGCAGGCCAAAAGCGCCCGAGCCGCAGCCGATTACGCCAAACAGGAGCTGAATGACTACAAAAACAAAGCCTCGCGTATCCTCCAGGTCTCATGTCTTCACCGCTGATCTGGTGCCACATGGCGTTTTAGGGTTATAATGAATTATAGTGAAGTATATGAATCACCACATCGCAGGTCTGAAGTAACTCTGTCACTTCACAAAGCGATTAAAAAAAAATTCAGTTTTGGGGGTGGGAAAAAAAAAAGGTTTATCACACTACTGGCCCCTCGCTTTAACCCATTACACACCCTGTCAGTTTATGGGAAGCATCTTGTTCTTGTCCTTGTGTACTTCTTTTAAAAAGTCTGACCTTTTCCCTTTTTTATTTTGTTCCCAGTCCAAAGAGAAGCTGATCAGCAGCCTGAAGGAGGGCTCGGCTTTGGAGGCGCTGGACGCCGGAGGAACAGCTGAAGTGGAGCTGGAGGAGTTGCGGCACGAGAAGGAGCTCCAGAAGGAGGAGTTGCAGAAACTCCAGGCTCAGATACAGAGCCTCCGTTCAGAAATCCAGGTCCATTAAGTGCTGGAATGTCGGCACGGACACTTTACATTGCCGTTTGCACGTTTCTGAGTTATTCAGGAGTTGAAACAAGTTGATGAACATTTTTGTATTCTATATTATGGATTGCCAGAAGTTAAACGCAGGTATTTAAGTTGGACAGCATTTGGCGTTTTTTTTTGTTGCACAAATTAGCCTGCTGCATGTGACACTTGTTTAAGTGTCAAAGCCAATACTACTAACAAGAAGAAAAGTTGTTTTATACTTTATCCTTTACACGTTCTGTCTTAGGAAAGCCACCAGATGTTACCATTAGGGCTGATCCGATTGATCGGTCGTCGATGATAATCGGCCGATAATAGCCTTGGGAAGTTTGATCGGCGGTCTCTATAATGGCCAATATAGAAAAGCCGATCAGATGGCGTAACATTCGCGAGACATTTTTATTTATTTATTTATTTATTTATTTTGCGCGCTGCTGAAGTGGCTTCACCGGTCTGGCAATTCTACGTGTTTCACGCGGTGGCCGAAAGTACAGTTTTGGCGCTGTGATTACGTTTCCATCTTTCCACGCGAAACATTAAACATGTTTGTCAAACGTTTAATTTTTAAACAAGTTTTTAAACATGAAAAATTAAACATATGATTAAAAAATCACGTTTAATTTTTTTGCGGTCCTTGCAAAACTTCCGGCGATTCGCATCCTACTTGTCTGCTATTTTATTCAATTTTAAATAAATTGTTTATTTAAATAATTTTAAATAAATACATTATTTCATTTAAGCTCTAAGCTGTTCCCAATTACTAACCAAACACTCGCTGCTATGTTTTAAGTTGACGTGTTGCACATGTTGCTTGCCAATAAATACAGTTGTCAATTCATAATATTCCACTTCTTGTAATTTCAATACTTAATTTACATTGTTGTTAGATATGGTTTAATAAATAATGCTACATGATAAGGCTTCGAGTAGACCCTGTAATCGGTGATCGGTATCGGCCGATACAGCTTCTAGTGATCGGCCTCAAAATTTAAAAAATTTGAGTTCCCCCGAAATCTATCATGTTTTCTAAATATGTAGAAGTTAAACAGAAAATAGATTCTGCTTCGTACATGTGCACATGTACACATGCTTGTTACACACTGATTCTATCATTATGTGTAAAAATGTTTTTTGTTGTTGTGTTTTTTTCCCACACACAGGAGCTGGAGAACCAGGCAGTGGTGGAGGCCGAGAGCTGGAGAGAGCAGCAGCTGGAGCTACAGGAGCAAAACACACAGCAGGGCCGACAGAAACAAGAGATGGAGGCTGAACTGGAGCGCTGCAAACAGGTATGCAGTGTGTGTGTGTGTGCGAGGGAGAGAAAGGGGGAAGGAGAAACACCCTCAGCCACATCTGCTCTGAGTTTGTACTCATTTCGTTTCCAGTCATGTTATTGGAACGGTACATTTTTTTCCCCCCTGATTATGCAATGGAACACGAGAGGGTGTGGCACCAGGGAAATCATCACGACTCACCATTTGCTCATGTGCATCTACACGGTTGTGATGTCTGCTCTTCTAACACAATTTATAACTTGTAAGGAAAAGTCAAACCTAAGTATGTTTATAATATAAATGTATAAAATATTTAACATAAAATCATTTTCATTATCCTCAGCATAAACAGCTTCTGAACTGTAATGATGACATCTGGTATTAGACGGCAGATTAAGAAGACATTCTTTGAACATGTTGATGTTTAAACCTGCGGAAGGCTTTGACCTTCATGTGGCGCAGATTTCCTCCCTCTGTCGAGCACAGTGACGAGTTGTTGCTCTAAATACACGTATTAAATTAATACCACACAAGGGTTGAACATCTGCTACAAATCATTACTTACAGTCACATTAACACAATTCTGGTGACCATTATGTCTTGTGGTCATTGCTGTGATTATTGGTGTTGCTTAGCAACTCGTGACAAGGAAAGTGATGGAGGTTAAGTAAGCAATATGTGATGTCATTGGAGAATGAGTTTGTGTAATTAGAACTAACTCGTGTATTCATTGTTTTTAAGGAGCTACATTATGTGGAGGAGGAACACCATCGCACTAAAAGCACCTTGCAGAGTCGCATCAAAGACAGAGAGGATGAGATTCAGAAACTTAGGAACCAGGTGGGATGTGACACACATGCGCACACACACTTGCATCACGTACAGAACCTACACAAACAAGATTTGATCAAGTCTGCAGTGCGCCACTTTATTACATTCATTTGTCAGCATTTGGGACATGATTGGATAACAGAAAAAAACATTTATTATTTATTTAAAAACTTTGCTCGTTGTTTGGGATTGGAGATGTCAACCTGATTCTCTCTTTTTCCAGCTAACCAATAAGGCTCTGAGCAGCAGCCAGGCAGAGCTCGAAGGCCGTCTGCATCAGCTCACCGAGACTCTGATCCAGAAACAGACCATGCTGGAGGCCCTGGGCACGGAGAAGAGTTCCCTCGTCTTCCAGCTGGAGCGGCTCGAGCAGCAGCTGAAGAGCGTGCAGGGAGGCCAGAGCGGCGGCTCTCACATCAACATGGCCGCCGTGGACGGAGCAGGTCCGTACGTCCCTGGCATGGGTTAGATATCTTTCGGTTCTGTTCATGTCATTTTTATCATTCTGTACCAATCAATTCTGACCAAACACAATTTATGGGCTTTATTTTACACGTCGAGACGAGAAGGTTTTATTCATCCACAGTGTTTGTTTATGTTATTCGCTGTATGAAGGTGCGAGGCAGAGAAACACACCGGTGCTCTTCGGCGATCAGGATGGCTCGGAGACGGGCGTGTACGGGAAAGTGCGCAAAGCAGCCACCACCATAGATCGCTTCAGGTAACTGCACATACACTGCCGCTCCTTAGTTTCTCATGATTCAAGGTGCACAAATCAATATCCATAAAGCAGCTTGTGTGATCCAACTTGCACAAATCGACCTGATTTTTATTTGGATGAATCAATTTGTGAAGCAGTTTGTGTGAATCAGTTTGTGTGGCATTACTTATGTGAATGCACTTGTCAGTCCTGGTGTGTGAATCAAATTGTGTGACTTAATTTAAATGAATAAATTTGCATGAGCCAGCATGAATCAGTTTGACTTGCGTAAACCAAATTGCATGAATCTGTTTTGTGATCCTTGTCTGCAGTATCCGGTTAGGGATCTTCCTCAGACGTTACCCCATGGCCAGAGTCTTTGTAATCATTTATATGGTGAGAAAAGCTGAAAAGCACACACTTGTGCGCGCACACACACACACACACTCTTTCTGCATCTTTGTCCATTTTAGGATCTCTGTGACGTTAAGGCGTCTCTGTGTGTTTGTAGGCCCTGCTGCACCTCTGGGTGATGATCGTCCTGCTGACGTACACCCCTGAGATGCATCCACAGTCTCATCCTGATGGCAGATAGAAGACTATTATGTACATGAAATCTTTATCAGATGCTCTACATGTATAGAAATGAAAAGAAAAAAAAAAGCTATATTATGTGTTAGGAGCTGGGCGACAGCACACATTCATTCTGTTTCAACATTTCTTCTCCTTCTGTTTTCTTTCCCATTCCTTCATTTCCCCTTCATTCTTCTCCTGCTCTTTCATATAATGTTTTTCCCTTTTATTTTAAAAAGAATCATCAGCAGTGAGGAAGTGAAATTGAATGAGATATTTAAAGACAGGCTTCTATTTAATTTCCTTCATGGAAAATTTGCATACGGTTTTATTCATGGCTACTTTTGGTACAACTTGATTGTAATTCTTCACTTTGATTTCTTTTAATAGAAATTAAAACACTAAAAAAAGTCAAAGCTGTCAATTTCATTTTAAATGTATGAAGATTTAATTGAAAATAAATATGAACATAAGTTTTTGATATCATTTAAGTATCATTAATTTTTGCCAATTAGTTAGAAATATATTCAGGTAAGTAGTTGGACAGTGTCAAAATGTTTGTATTTTGTCACATCTGTATCCACAACATGAAGCAATTAGGGTGAGATTCAAGTGCAGACTTTCAGGTTTAATTCAAATGGTTTAAATTATACAAACTGTTTAGGAAGTGCACACTTTTTTTATTATTATTATTTTTTACAAAGTCCCTTCATATCAATTTGCTCAAAAGTAATGGAACAATGGCTGGATAAACCTTTGAAGACCAGTTGTGGCCTGTTTCAAATGATGACACTAAAAGGTCTGAAACTGATTACAAGTTTCAAATTATGACACTAAATTTAATTTGCATTTGGTAACTGCTCATGGGAATTCTCAATATGCCCCCGAAAGAGGTGCTGATGTTAGTGCTGGTGGCCACCATTAGACTGAACAATCAGACAGCAGAAGCTTTAGGGTCAAGTCAAGAACAGTAGAGAAGGTAAGTGTATTATTGTCAAAGTCTACAATCAAGAGATGCCTTCGTTAATGTGAATACACAAGGGTTTACCTTCAGATGCAACTGAGAAGACTCAAGAACAGAAAGGCCAGTTTAGACTATTCCAAAATAAGAAAAAAAGAAAGACTAGCTATGATACAATATTACATCGTACCAGAATTATCAAAAGAAAAAATATGGAGAAGGTAAGAAAGGGCTCATGTTCCAAACCATTCCATATTATCATTAAACATGGTGGAGGCAGTGTCGTATCTTGGGCGTTTATGGCTGCCAGCGAAACCGTCTCACTGGTGTTTATGGATGTGATTGTTGTGAAATGTATAAAGTTATATTTCTGTCAGATTTGGTCGAATGCTGATAACACTTCACAGTACTGATGGACGGTTAATTCTGTGGATGGACTTCTTGTTTTATGGAGGTTGGCAGCCAGTAAGTTGCATTACCACCAGGTTCTACTCATGATCTCCCTCATCTTCCTTTTAGTTTAAATCCTCTTTTATTCAACACTTTCTACCTTGTTCTCTTTTTCCATTTTCCAACATACTTTTCACAGTCTACTCAACCTTTCCAAACTCCTATTGCTCGCTTCCCTCTGCACTGTATCAGGTCGTCTTCTTCTTGCAAGCCAACGTGTAGACATGGAATGTTCTTCAAGGTCTGAGTCAGTCACCTGCCCTCTGCTCAACTGAGCTGCTTTTCGCTTAATGAAGACAAAAATGGAAGGTATAAAGACCCACGAACAAACATTGACTGAATGTGGCTGCAGTACAGGCCTGGCAAAGCATCTGAAGGGAGGAACCGCAGCATTCTGGTGGCTTCCACAGTCTTGCATCCAAGTACGGAAGATCACGAGCCTGTGAAAATGGACTTTCTAAAAAAATATATAATAATAATAATAATAATGTAAATAAAAGATGACTGTAATCCCTGTGGTGACATAATGGCTTAGTGCTCATCACTGAGGACTCAACACCTGCATGGTCTGGGTTTGATTCCCGCTTCAGTTTGCATGTTCTGCCTGTGCTTGGTGGGTTTCCTCCGGGTTTTCTTCCTTCTTCCACGGTCGAAAAGACATGCAGATTTGGCCTACTGGCTTTCCCAAACTGCCTGTAGTGTGTGAATGTGCGTGTGGGGGCATATTTACAGCATATAAATACTTATGGACAGGACAGCAGTTATTTACTGTAAGAATTGTAATTTTGTTTAAAATACTTCTAATTAGGAAACAAGCACAAATGAATGTAGTGGTTCACAGGGGTGCACAAACTAGTGGTATGGTTTTATATTTAAAAAGTAAATGATGTACGTGTTTGTTTCTCTCATGTATCTGTACTGTACATCATCCTCTCAGTATCTACTTTTTTTGTTGACGTTGTGGGGAAAAAAGTAAGAATATTTACTTCCGGCATCCGCCTTGACGTCACGGCTCCCCGAGCCGTTCCATTGGTCGGTGATTTTCCCCATGATGCTGTGCGCGTGTCCACGTCCCCTCTGACGAGCGTGTCCGGTGATGGCTGCAGTCGAGCTGGCAGTTCTCGGCACAGCGAACCAAAACAAAGCGGAATTCTCTCGCTCTGGAGGCCGGGACAAGGTGCTCACTGAGCCGCGGGGACTCCTGCGGACCTCCTGGGGATTAACGCCTCTTAGTCCGTCACTCTGAGTGGATCGTTTGAGATAAATACGGCGTTTTTGGAAGAGCCTCCGTTCTCCACAACGCTGATAAGAACGAGCTCTGAACACACACACACACACACACACACACAGACAGACGGTGGCTTGGATTCCTCCTGTCCATGTCAACCTCCACACACAGGCAGTGAGAGCGCGCGCGCGAGAGAGAGAGAGAGAGAGTGTGTGTGAGTGTGTGTGAGTGTGTGCCATGGCGTCCTGGTTGGGGGGTCTGGGTTCGGGCCTCGGGCAGGTCGGAGGAAGTTTATCATCTTTCACCGGACAAATCTCCAGTTTCACTAAAGACATTCTGCTGGAAGGAGCGGAGGAAGTCGGAGGTGAGTCCAGCACCTGAGCCGCCATGTTGGAAAGATGTTTTATTCAGCTTTCCGGCTCCAATAGCCCGTGTTTCTGACGTGTGTTTTAGCCACGCCCCCTGCGCAGGGCTGGGCGGTATCACCGCATCCTGTCCGTATCGTTAAACAATCATATACCGCGGTTTTATCGGTAGTAATGAAACATTGTGTGTGTGTTTTTTCCCCAACAGTCATTTTATTGCAGTATAAATTTTTCTCATTCTCTATTCATACATAATATTAATTTCCACATCATTGCTCATTTTTTGTCCTCTTAACCCACAGCATTTTGCCAACAATCATTTCAATATTTTTTAATAACGAGCGTCAGGCGTTTTTTATTTTATTTTTTATTTTAAATATGTTTCTTTATAAATATATCTGAACATCTGTTGTTGTTTGTCATTAATGTTGCAAACACTAAAACCTGAGATAAAAGATAAAAACTTCTCAGAAACCTTCAAGCTGCAGCATTACAAAGCCCTGACACTGGAGGCTCCTTCCATAAACCATAGTGAAGCAACTGTCTCGTTACAGAAGACCATAGAAGTTATACAGCCAACTTGAGTTTTTAGTCAGCTGCTCCCAGACCCGTGATAAAGATTCAATTAGTACATCTATTGATACTGTAATAATATCATAACCTGGGATAAAATGTTAATTAAGCAGAAAAGTTTTAGATATCAGGACATTCCTGCTGTACTTTAGGTCTGATATATTCTTTTGTCATGTAGAGCTCTGAGCTGTGATTTTAAGCGAGATGTTTATAAAAAAAAATTTTTTTAAAAAGCGTGTGATGGTTGAAGCCTTGTGTCCAGCGCTGAGTGAGACCTTTGATCTAGAGCTTCCAGCAGAGCAAACACACACACACACACACACACACACACGGATACAGTGATTTCATGTTCTGCTGTGTTGATTAACACACATCTCTCTCTCACACACACACACACACACACACACACACACACACACACACACACACACACACACACACACACACACACTTCAGGTTCATATATGAGCCATGGCTCAGTTAATGAATTTCTTCTAAGTAGTCAGTGTTTAGGCAGCAGGTCATCACAGGAAGATGAAGATTCTGTTCAGGAGCTGAACTTTTTTGTTGTTGTAAACCATATAAATAAAGAAAGGTTTTGTCTGTAAACTTGGTCTGAACTCACTCATCTGTGATATTTTTACATCTCATACATTGAAGGACCAGGAACCAGTCTCAGAAAAACTGTAATGAAACTTTGCCAACCCTGAGGTTATTGTTACTGAGGGTTATTACCCTTAATGTTATTAATAATTATTATTTTAAGTTCATAAAAAATTTTATTGAAAATTTGTTCTTTAATAAATCAACGGTCTGTCTGCCTCTCTTCCTGATATCTATCTGTCTGACTTACCCATATAACTGGTGTAATACCTTTTCTTTTTTCCCTCACGTGTGCAACTAAGGATTTAGTTTTTTTTTTTTTAAATCTAATTTATTACTCTTTTCCTTTCCTCTTGGAAAGCAACTGTAACCAAAAGAAAAGCAAGTTTTTTGAATCTTGAATCTATTTATCCATCTTTTACTCTTTTTTTTCGCCATAAATGTTGCTGGTTCAGCGTCCTATTAGATTAGACATGCTTTTGTTGACACTCGAGATGTTCAATTTGATTAAACAGTGTGTACGTGTAAAATTCTGGTAAAGTGGGAATGATGTCAGCGACACTGTGTTGAACTTAAACTCCAGCCGTCTGTGTGATTTATGAGTCTGAATTTTAGAGTATGAGAATATGTTGATATCATTGAGGTTGTGGTCAGAGCCTGGTTTTCATTGTGCAGTGTTTCAGTGGAGAGTGTGTGTGTGTGTGTGTGTGTGTGTGTGTGTGTGTGTACAGTACAGAGCAAAAGTTTGGACACCTTCTCATTCAAAGAGGTTGAATTTGTATTATGGCAAGAAAAAAGCAGCTAAGTGAAGAAAAACGAGTGGCATCATTACTTTAAGAAATGAAGGTCAGTCAGTCGAAAAAATTGGGAAAACTTTGAAAGTGTCCCCAAGTGCAGTCACAAAAAGCATCAAACGCTACAAAGAAACTGTCTCACATGCGGACCGGCCCAGGAAAGGAAGACAGAGAGTCGCCTCTGCTGCGGAGGATAAGTTCATCCGAGTCACCAGCCTCAGAAATCACAGGTTAACAGCAGCTCAGATCAGAGAGCAGGTCAATGGCACACAGAGTTCTAGCAGCAGACACGTCTCTAGAACAACTGTTAAGAGGAGACTGTGTGAATCAGGCCTTCATGGTAGAAGATCTGCTAGGAAACCACTGCTAAGGACAGGCAACAAGCAGAAGAGACGCGTTTGGGCTAAAGAACACAAGAAAGAACACAAGAAAGAAAACTCGCTGAATGAGAAGGGGTGTCCAAACTTTTGCTCTGTACTGTATGTGTGTGTGTAAGTCACGTGCATCAGCAGCTATTCTTTCTCTAACAGGGTCAAACGTTTAACCTGATAAGCGGAATTCCACATATTAAAAAAAAAAAAAAAAAAAAAACTGATTTCAGTAAAATGTGACACTGGATGAGGAAGAGTTCGAGGATTTTTTTACCAATAATTTTAGACCATGAGCACTTCATCTCACGTCTGTCATATAATCGTACTTAAACAACTGTAGAGTTGATTACATAATTTTTGTGTTGCAAACAGGAAGGACATCTTCCAGCCAGAACACTTTTGCTTTTCCGCAGGTTTGATGACTCAGCCCAAGATCATTACTTCTTGTTTATTCTCAGGACCAGACCAATCAGCGGCTCAGGCTCTCTCAGTAACGGCATTAAATTTACAAGCTGTTAGTTTTTAATTCCAAGTTGTTTAGTGGGCAAATAGGATTAACAAGAAGAAAAAGAAACCTACTTGATCAGTCTTTAAACACAGCGATGATGCAGAGACGATGGTCTACGGTCCGTGTTGAGGACGCAAACATTATAAAACGTTGTTGGAAGTGGAAAACAAAGCTGTAGTGATTTGTTTTGCTTGATGTTCACACGCAGTGGCTGCTTCTGAAAAGTAGAAGTGTGTGAGCGCGCTACGGGCGTTTTTACTGTAAGACGCCGGAATCGTTTCCGAGAACGGATCAAATCAGATGTGGAAGCCGATAGCACTAGATTAGACATGATGTCATCAGTGCTGTTGGTCTCCTCCGTTACAAATCAGTTGTGCATAAATCGAAAACGCCCTGAAGCACATGGACTCGTGTGAATTCAGCTCTGTTGTCAGCTCTGATAAGAGGGGTGATGTTATTTAAAGCCCAGTATGTTTTATGTTTTTAACTGAAAAAGGTCACGTGTGAAGGTCAGACTCTTTATATGAAAAAGTAAAAGAGTTATTTCAAAGTGGCACTTATGGATTCCATTGACAATAAAAACGCAGATCTTTTGATGTTTCTACTCGTCTTGTTTTCCTTGGTATGTCACATAACGTCACATTTTCCCACCATCCCTAGAGTGAACTGCATCCCTGCGTAAGACTGCTACAGGATCAAATCCGTCCTCCTACCAGGCTCACCCTGGAGCGTTCCTGAAGCTTTTACATAATAATGCAATAACCATCATGTTGGCCTGTTGATCAGACGCACAGTTTTCCTTCTATTGATTGACCTGTATCCTCACAGATGCTGCCACTGAGCTGCACGTGTCCAACTCGAGGCTGCTGGAGCTGGAGACGGCTCTGTCCGCACAGAAATCCGAGGTGTGTTCATTGTAGTTCCCGCGTCCCTTCCACCTACATGCAGGATGCACATGGGCGCTACAGCTCGTCCTGTTGGCCTTCTAACCTGTCAGTGGGTTTAGATTAACTTTACCTTAAAGAAAAGAGTTTTTAATATATACCAACGCATTTCAGTCATTCAGTATTATCTGATTTATACATATTCTTCATAGATCATATCACATATCAGAGTGAGATGTCTCTAACATTAGACGCAGTTGAGATGAATTGCATCCATGAAGAGGGTTCAGAGATAACCTGAGGTATATGAACTGGTTTCTCTTTCCGTTTCAGTATGAACGCTTGAGGAGAATAAACGCTGAGCTGGAGGAGAAGCTGGAGGCGGCGGAGATCCAGGTCAAGCAGCAGTCAGTGGAGTACAGGACTATACTGCAGCAGAAAGAGGTGACGTTCTCATTCTCAATCAGTTAACCTCCACCTTCCAGTGCAAGATGCTGCTCTGTACAGTATTTAGCCCATTCATTCATTCATGTGTGTGTGTGTGTGTGTGTGTGTGTGTGTGTGTGTGTGTGTGTGTGTGTGTGTGTGTGTGTGTGTGTGTGTGTGTGTGTGTGTGTGTGCGCTTCCAGGTAGACATCAGCCACCTAAAAGCCAGACAAAACAGTTTACAGGAAGAAGTCCAGAAGCTTCGACTCTCCACCCAGGACGTCTCGTCCTCCGCTTCCGATCTCGCCGTGCTTCCCGTGACGACCGTCGCCACCACCACAAGCTCCTCCTCCTTTCTGTCCCGTCCCTCGGCTGTCCATCACGGTTTCCACGGCGACGAGGTGGACCTGAGCGACGTCCTGTGGTCGCAGCAGGAAATCAACCGGCTGTCTCATGAGGTGCAGCGCCTGGAGGCGGACGTCACTCACTGGAGGAGAGTAGCTCAGGTAGCTTCACTGACCGAGCGTAACACCAGTTGAATTGGTTTAATCGGCCGACTGAGTAAGATACTGAAGTGTTCGTATAATGACGTTATTTCTTTTTCTCTGTGTATTTTTATATAAAAGGCATCTAAAGTGTCAGGAGCAGAAAAGGGTGACCATGGGGAGATCCTGAAGCTGCAGAGAACCATCAAAGTGAGCTCTTCCAAATATTCTGCCTTCTTAGGCTTCTCACTGGGCTGAATGTTATGTCGGATTGATGAGGAATAAAGCACTGGCTGTCATGCTGTAATATTAAACTAGCAAGACTATGGCGCGATGAAGCAGGGTTACTGTTAACTTCCTTTACCTTACCAGATTTTTTTTGTCAAACAGTATGTGATTAAAATTTTTGCAAATGACTTTTGACCTGACTAGGAGCTGAGAGAGGAGATGGGGCGTGAAGTTGATGAGCATCAGCACGAGCTGGCAGCGCTGCAGGACGCTCATCGGCAAAAAATGGCGGACATGGCGAAGCGGCACAGGGACGAACTGGCGGAGTACGAAGAGAGGATCGAAGAGCTGGAGGAGCAGATTCAGAACGGTGAGGACACTGTGTAAAAATGTACAGCGCCATCGGGTAAAATTTTGGAATGAACTAAAATCTGCGGTGGTACCGTAAGGGATCCGGGATGAAGGTGCGAGATCGTGTTTACTAAGTAGATTTCAGTTGCACACTCGTAGCCGCAAATTTAAAAATGTACAGCGCCATCTGTTGTATTTTGTGATGAGCTAATGATGAAATAGGAGAAAATATTGTTCAATTATTCTCTGTATGTATTCAGGAGCTGCTGCCTCGTTCTCTGCTCCAGCAGCAGCATCACCATCACCAGATTCTTTCAAACTCGAAGAGCTGCAGGACACAATCCGCTCCCTGCGTGAGGAGGCGGGGCTTCAGAAAGCAAAGCGCGGCGATCTAGAGGTGAGTCTCGACGAGGCCCGGCGACGAGGGGCAGAGCTTCAGCGAGAGAAGGATGAGGCGATGGCGGAAAACGCAGAACTTCTGCAGAACTACACTCGACTCCAGAGTTCTGTTAGTGAGCTGCAGGCTCGGGTCCAGGAGCAGGAGAGTAAAGCCATGGTCAAAGCGCAGCACGACGCCGAGATACACGGCCTGCGGAAAGCGCTCACGGGTGAAATGCTTTGTTCTGCTTTACTGTTGATGATAACTTCATTTCTCATTTCTACAGTAAGATATGAATTTAATTTAAAATCATGGTGTAATCCTACATAAAGTTTCTTTACTGATATAATTTCATATTTGATCTCTACTATATAATGAATTCTGTTTTGTAGATGCTGAAAAAGAGGTATCCAGGCTGAAATCTCTCACTACAGTAAGTCTGTCCTGATTTATTTAGAATCATCAGCATCTTAAGCAGTTCATATTTCTGTATATACAGTATGTTCTATAAGGTCACTCATGAAGGTGTGTTTTATTTTCAGATGAATCAGAGTGCTGAGGTTGAACATGCGGATATCCTGGAGCTCAACACAGTCATCAGTGCACTCAGGACAGAGAAGGAGGAATTAGAGGATGAGAAGGTTAATTATTATAACTTTTAACATTTTGTTCCTAAGCCTGTGTGTCATGTTTAAAATCTGGTTGTTTATCAGCTAAAAGGTTTGTGCACCGTGAATGTCAAATTTTACCACCAACAAGATATTTCATGCATTCATGCAATAAGGGTAGTTTGAACTGTTGCAAAATGTTTATAAATTGTAAGTACTAAATTATTTTCCCATATCCCAAACCCTATTACAGTGATCCTTGGATTACGAGCATAATTCGTTCCTGAAGCAGGCTCGTATTCCAAAACACTCGTAGACCAAATAGAATTTTCCCATTTGAAAACTCAAATTATTCATTCCACAGCCCAAAAAAATAAATACATAAAAATAATTAATACAATATAGAAAGTAAAAATAAAACAAATTAACCTGCACTTTACCTTTAAAAAAAGTAAAAATAAATCCCGACAGATAAGCGTTTCCATTTATGCATGCGCGTGCGTAAAACTCCTTCTCCCTCCCCCCCACCTCACTTTTTAAGTTTCACAACAAACAACGGAAACACTGTTTTAACGTGGAAAAAAAAAGAAATCTCTCTAATGACACTCGCGTGAGCGCATACTAACGGGATCACTGCTGTAAAGTAAAAAGAAAAAAAAAAAGCGTGTGTGTCGGTGTCAAATTACACGTGCATGCACATAGGAGACACGCTGAAACAGAGAGGGAGATTTTAATTACACCAGTAAGAGACGAGCACTAAGACCAAGCAGGGGAGACGATTACCCACAATTCCACAGTGCAAGAGAGAGAAAAATCATTGGCTCAGTTGTGATCATGTGATGCTCGGAGAGCGCATGCGTGATACATAATACACGGCACTCGTAAACCAAGACCTGCTCGTTTTGAAGTCAAAATTTATTAAAAATCTTTGCTCGTCTTGTTGTTATATAAACATTTACGATAATATAAATGAATAATGCATTTTTTTTTAAAGTACTGTTATTAATATGCTGCTGTGTTCCGTCACGCTGAGCAGTCAGCTTTAGTGGAGAGACTCCGGGTCGCTGAGAGCCAGGTCACGTCGAGTGAAGCTGAAAGCGCAGAGGAACTGCACCTTGAAGTTACAGACTTAAAGAACCAGTTGGAGCAGAGAGAGGTAGCTTTAAATCAAGCAAATGCCAGCATGGACACACTCACAGCAGAACTGGAGGAACTCGACCGGCAGAACCAGGAGGCCACACAGGTTTGTCTCGTAGTGCACTGGAGGTCAGGTAGGATGTGCGTTCTAGAGCAACATCTAGGGTTTAAATTTTGTTGTAAACAGTCATCCAGTGAGTTTCTGTAGTCTGTTGTAGGACCACAGTGTGCATTTTCATTACATTCTAGAACCGCAGTAGGCATCCTACTCGTTATTGTTTATTAATTTCTAGAGCTGCAGAAGTCTATTATGTTGTAGAACCACAATCGGCATTAGTTTTCAAATACTGAACTTGGCAGTTGTTGTTGTGACAATAATCTAGACCTATTTTCTCAAGTTGGTACTCAATTAGTATTTTTACCACATTCTGTCCTTCAGCATCTCATCACTATGAAAGATCAACTCGCTGCACAGAAGTCTCAGGCTGAAGCTGAAGGTAGTCGTCTAAAATCAGAGCTTACAATGTTGCTCAGTCAAAAAGAGGCGCTTCATCAGGAGATGGAGTCTCAGAAGGAGAAGCTCAGCCAAAGTGCCTTCACTCTCAATGACCTACACATGGGCAAACAGCAGCTGGAGGCCACAATAAGAGAGCTGAGGGACAAATTAAAAAAGTCTCAGGAGCTTGGCAGAGAAACGCGCATGGAGGTCTCCGACCTGAAGAAGCTGCTGCAGGAAAAAGAAACTCAGCTGGAAGGTCTCCGTGATCAGCTGAGTCAAGCAGGGGAGCAGGGGAATGAGGTACTGGGGCAAATGAAGGTCCTGGAAGAGAAGGAGAAAGAAATCGTGGATTTGAAAAGGGAGCTCACGGAATTGAAGGTCTTGTATGAGAAAGTGTCATCTGAAGACTTTGAATTAAAGATGGAGAAAAGAAAGTTGAAAGAAGACAGCGTTCAGGCTCTTGAGAAGGTAGAGATGTTGGATCGGCAGTTACAGGATAGCCAGGACTCTCTCAGCAGAGTAGTCTTGGAGAAGGACACTCGCATTGAGGCCTTGAAGCTAGAAAAGAACCAGCTGCAAGCTGAGCTGAGTCAAGCAGAGAACCGGATTTTGGATCAGACCAAGCAGTACCAGCAGACCATCGAGGAGCTCACTAGAGCACGATCATTGGATGCCTCTGCATTGCAGATGGAACACGAACGTACCGTGAAGCTAAACCAGGAAAAGGACCTGACGATCGCCAAGCTAAAGCGTGAGATGGAGCAGATGGTGACTGACTACAAAGACACCAGAGAGATGTTGGACATCACTGTAGCTGGACAGAAGCAGCTCACCGAGCTTTTGCAGGAGAAGGATGCTTTTGCAGCATCATTAAAAGCTCAAGCTGATGAGGCACAGAAGGATCTGGAGGCCAGAATCTTGCAGATCAGGCAAGAAAGCGACGCACTTAGAAAAGTGGTGGAGGAGAAGGACAAGCAGCTAGGGGCCATGAAGGAGAAGAACAGTCACCTGAAGGAGGAAATCGAACGTCTGAAGGATCAACAGAGTCGACCGCAACTGATGTCAGAACCAAGGACGCTGGACGTAATCACAGAACTGGAAACTGAAGTTGCACAGCTCAAAGCTGCTAAGGACAGATATGAGGAAGAAACAAAGACTTTAAGGGCAACATCAGAGCAACAGCGGGAATCGCTGATCCAATTACAGCATACGCTTCAGGTGCACCAGAGTGAACTGGAGCAGGCTCGGTCGAGACACGAGCAAAGCACCCTCAACTATGAAAAGCTGATTGGTGCCAAGGATGAGGAAATGACGAGGCTGCAGGGAGAAATGGAGAGGCTACAAAGCGAACAAAGTCAAACGCAGACTGTGGAAATCCTTCAAGAGGACAAGTCCCGTTCTCTCGGTGGTGAGAATGGCAATGAGAAGCATGACCTGTCAAAGGTGGAGATTGAAAAACTTGTGAAGGGCATCAAGGAGAAAGAGACTGAGATTATTCAGCTAAACGAGAAGAACCTGTCTTTGACCAAACAGCTTGATCAGCTTGTGGTTTCTCGTGATGAACTTGGCAAACTTTCTCAAGTGGTGCTTCAGAAGGATCTAGAAATCCAAGCTCTTCATGCTCGTGTTTCAGGTGGATACAGTCAGGACGTCCTGTTGCTTCAGCAACAGCTGCAAGCTTATGCAGTCGAACGAGAACAAGTGCTCGCTGTACTGAATGAAAAAGCACGCGAGAATAGCCATCTGCGTTCAGAATACCATCGCATCATGGAAATCATTGCAGCCAAGGAATCAGCCTTGCTTAAGCTTCAACAGGAAAACCAGAGACTGTCCACCATGAGTGATCCTTCAGGAAGTCAGGAGATGTTCCGAGAGACCATTCAGAACTTGTCCCGTATCATCCGTGAGAAGGACATCGAAATCGATGCTCTTACCCAGAAATGCCAGACGTTGGTCACAGTTCTTCAGGCATCTGGTGGTGACTCCGGAACTGGTGGTTCAGGTGGAGTGAGCAGCAATCAGTTTGAGGAACTCCTGCATGAGAGAGACAACCTCAAGCAGCAGGTCAAGAAAATGGACGAGTGGAAGCAACAGGTGATCACGACCGTCAAGAACATGCAGCATGAATCTGCCCAGCTTCAGGAGGAGCTTCTTAAGCTGCAAGGTCAGGTGTCCGCTGACAGTGACTGCAGCTCCAAACTTTCAGTCGACTACTCTAGACTCATCCAAAGCTATGAGCAGAAGGAGAAACGGCTGGGCAGTTTGAGTCAGGAACTTGCTCAGGTACAGCAGACCATCAGCCAGCTTAGTACCACTAAAGACGTCCTGCTTGGAAAGCTTGACAGCGTTGCTCAGGTCCCAGAAATTTCCGCACACACTGTCCAAGCTGTAGCACATCAGGCCGTCCAGGACGCACCACCAAAACTACCAGTCTTTCAAGACGAGAGTTCACAGCACGACATGGAGTCGTTGAAAAAGCTGTTAGCCGAGAAGGAGAGTATGTTGAGAACGCTTCAGGAGAACAACCACCGCTTGTCAAATTCAGCTTCTTTGTCAGAAAGTGAGCACAGGGGCCACGCTGAGGAGCTCAGGCAAGCACGGGAGAGGATTGAGACCCTGCAGCGTTCCCTCAGAGAAAAGGATCTTCTTATCAAGACCAAAGGAGACCAACTGAACCAAGTGAGTTTAACATGCAGAGATTCTTGCACCTAGCATCCCGAACTTAACAAAAGTCAGGCAAAGCATCCGTTCAAACACTTTCTGCCCCAAAATATTCTGACTAGTTTCCCAATTAATTAATTTTTCCTTGTTGTGTTTTTTTATGTGTGTGTGTGTGTGTGTGTGTGTGTGTGTGTGTGTGTGTGTGTGTGTGTGTGTGTGTGTGGGGGGATTATGGAGTTTAATTAATGTAAGTATTACTTATAAATTGCATTTTAATTTAGATGTGGGAATAATGAATT
>JAAGKR010002241.1:20521-99730 GCA_011419295.1 Clarias macrocephalus | reverse complement strand
CTGGAGTATGAGGTAAAGAAATAAATTATGTGTATGCCAGATTGAAGAGATGCGTCTTGAGTCTACTTTTAAATTGGGAAACTGTGTCTGAGCCCCGAACACTGTCAGGAAGGCTATTCCAAAGCTTTGGAGCTAAATATGAAAATGCCCTACCTCCTTTTGTAGATTTTGATATTCTGGGAACTACCAGTAGTCCGGAGTTTTCTGATCTTAAGGAACGTGGTGGATTGTACCGTATCAGAAGACAGGTTAGGTATGTGGGAGCTAAACCGTTTAGAGCCTTGTACGTAAGTAATGCTATTTTGTAATTAATTCTAACCTGAACAGGTAGCCAGTGCAGGGATGATAATATTGGGGTTATATGATCATATTTTCTAGATCTAGTGAGAACCCTGGCAGCTGCATTTTGGACTAACTGTAACTTGTTAATTGAGGATGCAGGACAGCCACCCAGTAATGCATTACAGTAGTCCAGTCTGGAGGTCATGAATGCATGAACCAGCTTTTCTGCATCAGATACAGATAAAATGTTCCTAAGCTTGGCAATATTTGTGGCAAAGTGATTGTCAATGCAAATAGTGCATGAAAGTGACAATGAAACTGAGTCTGTGTGTAATGGCCAGATATGTAATAATGAGAGTCACTGAGCAGAACCTGAAGCTAACAGATGAGAGATACATGGGTAGCACCGTGATGTGATGTGATGTGATGTGATGTGATGTGATGTGATGTGATGTGATGTATATAGAAATAAAATCTGTTGTATTGTGATTATAAAACAAATAGAAATTCTAAAGTGTAGGTATACGCAGGACAGGGATAAGAAAGAATGCGTTGAAAATATTATTTATGGTTAAAGTCATACTGCGTTCTTCATTTTCTTCATCTTTCTGTAGCTAATATTCCATCCAACTTCTGTAGTCAAACTACAGACCAGCGAGGAGCATTTGATTTGTTCCCGTTTTTACGGCCATGGGAGGACCTCCGGTCAACAGTTATACACTACAGGCACGCTGGGAACACCAGTCAGCCTAAGCTCCATGTCTTTGGACTGTGGGAGGAAACCGGAGTACGCTGAGGAAACCCACGAGAACATGCCAACTCCGCGCACACAGACTGAGTGGAAATCGAACCCGGACCCTGGAGGTGTAAGGAGACCGTACTAACCACTAAGCCTCAACCACATGCTGCCAGCTATGATTACTGCTGAGCAAATTGGTGATTGTTCCAATGTTTATTATTTTGACCAGTTTGGTTACTTCTAAATACATTCCAAGGCTCATCACAAAACAATCGCATTGTACAAATTTGCTTTAAATGAAGCAGTTGATTAGGCAGCTAGTTGTTTGGAATGGCATTTTCCCAAACCGTATATGGATCTATACTATTTTCATAAGAGAAAACTTCCCAGGCGTTTTCTTTCTTTTCTTGCACGGCTAAACAGTTTACATTATATAAACACAGGTGTTCTTTAATGCTCTATATGATTAGATTGTAGTCATTGTGGTTCTGAATCAAATCTGCAGAATAAATAAAGGTCATGCTCCAAATAAAAACATGATTTTCATATACTGTATAATACAGTATAATATTATTATGATTATATGCTAAATTACTTAACTAGTTACACATGGTTTCAACACATTCATCAAAAGGCGCGCAGTGTGCATTGTGGCTCTAAGCGGATTCGTGACTGAAGTGGCTGACTTTCAGACATTTCAAAATGCTTTCCATAAAAAATGAGCAGGTTTAAACTGATTCAAATATCCACTGGATACTGTACATACTGCACGATACTTATAATGGTAATCTATGGTATGGTATATGTCTATTAATTTAATGCCTAAGCTTTTTTAACTTACGTTAAATGATATACGTTGGTGTTTTATCTCAAAATATATTTTAGACACTAAAATGTCAAAATATGAATCAGCTATGTAACATTTTACAGTATACAAAAACACTGTTTTCTTTTTACACTACATAAATAAAAGCATATTTGGGTCTGGCAGTAAGAAAATGTTAACCCTTTGTTTGTTTGTTTGTTTGTTTTATGTTTGTTCTTGCAATTTGTAACAGCAATTAATTTTTAACAAACCCAAGCACACGCCTCTTCCAAATGGTTGAGATGTCACTTTATGCTAAAAGTAGTCATATATTTACAAATATCAACAAAAAAAAAAAAAGTCACATAGAATGATAACTTTTTGCATTTGAGGTATTAGATTTGATTTTATTGTCATGGGAAAAGAATATTGACTCAAAATGTGCTCTACCAAAAGGTTGAGCAGTGGGTTGAATGACATTTCCTTCATACTTTTGGACTTTCTATGTGTTTCTTTCTAAGTCTTCCTGATGCATCCATTTTTTAGCCTGCTTCTCCTATATACAGTAGGAACATGGGAAGTCTGCAGCCAATCCCAGGATATGAGGGAGGGTACGTCCTGGACGGGGTGCCATGCCATCACAGGGCAGAGAAATATTAAATATTAAATAAAAACAAGCAAAAAACACTATTATAATGTTAACAATGCCACAAATATCTATGAGTCAAGGATATAAAATTGGTCATACTGTCTGTGTGGAAGGGACGGCATACTCTCTCGCTCTCTCTCTCTCTCTCTCTCTCTCTCTCTCTCTCTCTCTCTCTCTCTCTGTCAATCACACAGACAGCAGCCAATCATAGTCATTTATGAGCTCATTTACATGGAAGAGGACGGCTAGCGCTTTCCTAACAGTGTGTTTGTTGCACCATGATGCAGCAGTTTAAAAAAAAAAAAAAAGATGTGGTAAGGTGGCTTCACGTGTCGTGGTGGAAGCACGAGTTCGTCGAGTTGATCTTCCCTTATTGGTGGCTTGTTGGTCATATGATAGAGAAAGTTAGTTAGTGGGCAGGAATTTACGAAGAAAAAGGAGAAGAGGAAAAGATCAATAAAAAGAAAATAAATAAAAATGATTTTTAAAGTCACGCACTAGACTTCTGTTCATTTGTCCTACAGAAATATTTGAAAACAAAAGAAACATAAAGAAGAACTTGAAACGTCACTGGTTTCAGCACAGCCTACATACAATAACTTCCTGTAATTCAGTACTTAGTTGCTCATCAATACAGTGCATTTTCCCATGTAGTTATCACACAGGTGCTCGCAGATTTCCCCATAGTGTGTGAATGAGTGTGTGTGTGTGTGTGTATGTGTGTGTGTCATGTACTGGATTGGCACCCCATCCAGGTTGTATCTGGTCTCGTGCCCTAAGTCTCCTGGGATAGGCTCCAGGCGCCCGGAGCCCAGTATATAGGAGATGATAAGACAATGAAGGTGGCACGGTGGTCGCCTTGCACCTCCAGGGTCTGGGTTCGATTCCCGGCCCGGGTTGATTCCCGTTTCTGTGCGCACGGAGTTTGCATGTTCTCCCCATTTTGGTGGGTTTCCTCCAGGTGCTCCAATTTCCTCCCACAGTCAGAAGAAATTGGCGTTCCCAATGGATAGGCACCCTGTCCAGGGTGTACCCTACCTTGTGTTGGTATAAGTCTCCTAGGATAGGCTCCAGGCCCTCCATGGCCTTGTATACAGGATGAAGCGGTATAGACGATGAGTGTGTGAGTTATGACACAAATGACACCTTTCGACACAATCTTACACAATGGAATATGCTTTGTGAGCATTTTTGCTTTTTTCATAGAGACCCGCCATGAATCTTTCAGCCGTCCGAACAGCTGCTGAAACAACACACCAATCCATGGGTTTATTGGACAAATAAACAAATAAATAGCTGGACCACATGGTCTGACCAGCTGCCTGTCGTCTGATGCTTTGGTGAAAAACCCTGCTGGTGTCTGAAAGAGAAATCTCCCTATTCAGAAACCACCCCGGCTTCAGTGAAATGTCGGTTCCCTTTAATTTGCAATGACTTCCACAAATACTTGTTAAGCATGACTTGCAGTTTATATAAAAATGTTTTAAATGAGATTTTGGTTTTTATGCCATCATTATGGTTTTTATTTGTTTTTAGGTTTATTATTCAATAGTTTTAGTTTTATTTAAGTTCTGACTGTATAAACTGTTTAACTACTACAAATCGGTATTCACTTTAATGAGCAAAATTCTTTGCCCCCAATTTTACAATTAATCCACCATAAATCTATTCAAATAAAGGAAAGGTTTTGTCTGTACATTGGTCAGAACCCACTCTTTCAGTGATATCTTTACGTTTCATACACTGGAGGACCTGCAACCAGTCTCAGAAAATGTTCTGTCTGTATGTCTGTCTGTCTGTATGTCTGTCCAGTCAGATTTTGTCACAGCATCACACAAAACTGGCTGGACAGATTTTAATGAAACTTTCCCACTCCTTATGTATTTGCCTGAAGTGAAATCTGCACCATGAATTAAATCAAAATGTTGAGTAGAAGTGAAATTTGAGCAGTTCAGTTAGAAGTATGAGCAGTTATGTGACAGATTACAAACCAGGCTATATGATAGCGTACTGTGCATGCGTTCAGTCTGTGGGTGTGTCTTAAATGGACCGTAGGACAGAATTTAATCAAACTTTTACAGTACTTACATACTTATCACAATTACATTAAAGCTGATTACAGCTTATTTTTAGCTTTAACATTTTAACTATTTCGAAAAACCTTTTTTTTTCTGTCACCAATGGGAAGCTTATGAAACAGAACACAAAACTTACGCTAATATTAAATAATATACTCCAAGACAACAATCCAAATCACATAACATAAGGCAGAAAGGTTTGGACACACCTTCTCATCCAAACAGCTTGAATTTGTATTATGGCAAGAAAAAAGCAGCTAAGTAAAGAAAAACGAGTGGCATCATTACTTTAAGAAATGAAGGTCAGTCAGTCCGAAAAAAATTGGGAAAACTTTGAAAGTGTCGCCAAGTGCAGTCACAAAAAGCATCAAGCGCTACAAAGAAACTGGCTCACATGCGGCCCAGGAAAGGAAGACCGAGAGTCGCCTCTGCTGCGGAGGATAAGTTCATCCGAGTCACCAGCCTCAGAAATCGCAGGTTAACAGCAGCTCAGATCAGAGAGCAGGTCAATGCCACACAGAGTTCTAGCAGCAGACACGTCTCTAGAACAACTGTTAAGAGGAGACTGTGTGAATCAGGCCTTCATGGTAGAAGATCTGCTAGGAAACCACTGCTAAGGACAGGCAACAAGCAGAAGAGACGCGTTTGGGCTAAAGAACACAAGAAAGAACACAAGAAAGAAAACTCGCTGAATGAGAAGGGGTGTCCAAACTTTTGCTCTGTACTGTGTGTATATATATATAGCAACGAAATATGGAAAGGAAATCTTTATATCACATTCAGAAACTTATAAGGTGAAATTACAGTACTTGAGATGTTTTTATATAAATATTAATATCTTTTTGACTATCTATAAAACCTAACATACTTATTATCTCCCTTCTACTGTCAAAATTTCATTACTTAATATCCTTCTGTTTTTCATTTTTCATTGTAGGAGTAAACAAATTCTGCATATTACATTTACCTACTGTAGATATCTCGCTCTTTCTTTCTACAACTTTAAATGTTCATGCCGATTGTCAAGCATCTATATTACACTTTATTTTCCTCTATGCTTCACCACCTTCACCAATCATCATATCAGCCATCACAAAAATAACACAACTTTTCCACCTAGAGTATCTAAGCGTGACGTCTCGGTCAGCAGAAACCCGACAGCATATCGGTTCCGTGTCCTACAGACCCCAGACTCAGGCTGTCATCAGGTTCCACTTCACAGTTTCAAATAACCATGACTGCAGCGCACCAGTCACAGCACGCTGTTTGCTTTAGCGTAGCTTCAATAGCGTTCAAGCAACACTCGGATAATAAAACATAGCATCTCTTTATTCTCTTTGGCACCTCGGCGATTGACGCCTAAACCAACAGAACGTCACATATTTTAAACATGCAAGCAGATTCGAAGGTTGAACTGCAAAACTGTAATAAAACTTTCATTTTGGATACATCTGTGGGTCAAGGCTTACTTGTTAAAATACAGCAAAATATACACAAAATGCTGACAACGGTGTAAAAGGGTAGTTTACCCTCATGACCACATGGATGAACTGGAAATGCTGCAGCTAACCAGAAATGATGGCATCTCACAGGGCTCGTCTGGGAAAAGATCAAAATTTTAAATTTGATCGACAATTGTTACTGAATGTGTATCGCTTTTGCACCAATGTAGAGGTGAAAAATCATAATACACACCACCATTAATTGCAGAAAGCATCTGCGTTTAGAAGAGGCATTTCCACTGAATGACTCGATTGCTGTTTAGTTTATTGAACTTCAGCAAAGCTACCCTAAGCTAGGAAGCAGTAGGCAAAGCCAGAGAAAAGCATTTTAAGGTAGTCCGCCATGTGTTCTTGTGTCTAGCCCTTTACGACCCAGGATAAGTTTTGTTTGTTTGTTTTGGATTTTCTCCCTAATTTAGTCGTGTCCAATTCCTCCCCGTCCACTAGGGGGCGCTCCCACATTAAGGCTACTACTACCACTCAGCCGGGAGGGCCGAAGACTATCACATGATTCCTCCGAACCACGTGACGCCACTCGATCGCCTCTTTTCGAACTGCTCGCTCACGAACCGTTGGGGGCGGAGTAACACACTCGGAGGACAGCGCTATCCGCTCCTTCCGCTTGCGTGAGCTCACAGACGCCCCTGATTGGCTGTAGAGCCGTGATTAATGTGGGAGCACTAAGTACCTCTCATCCCTCCCCTCTTGCCAATCAGCTCTCTCTAGACCTCCGGCTGCGAGAGGTTACAGCTTCACCCGGGAATCGAACTAGCGGATGATAGGAGGAGGCCCAGGATACTTTTTTATAGAAGATGATTGTTTTTGATTCGCTTTGGGTCTGCGTGTGTGTGGAATTTGCATGTTCTTTCGTGCTTGGTGGGTTTCCTCTGGGTACCCCAGTTTCCTCCCACAGTCTAAAGACATGCAGATTAGGCTAATTGGCATTCCCAACTTTTCCGTAGTTTTCGCGTGTGTCCTAAATGGATTGACATCCTGTCCAGGGTGTACCCCGCCTCATGCAATAAGTCTTCCAGGAATAATCTCCAGGCCAGCTGTGACCCTGCACACAGGATAAAGCGATATAAAAGATCAATGAATGAATGAATGAAACTTTTGTAGAGTTTACTTACATTAAATATAGCTGCCTTATAGCTAACTATACAGTGTTAATCAGATCTCAGTGTAGGTAGGATTAGCTAGCAAGCAGTGAAGGAGATTTTAAGCTTGGTTGCAAGATGCTAACTTTGCCGTCATTAACCATCTTACATGAAGGTACTAGCTAGCTAGCCATTAGTAGCCTCTAGCTGCTAGCTAGCTATTCCAGAGCTAGCTAACCGTGCTGCAGCACCTCTTTTAAACACAGGACACTGAACAAAACTCTAAATGATATCTGAAGGACTTCTCCTATGAAGTCACTGCTTCAGGAGGGACGAGAGGTGCTAAGACATTAATCACAGCCAATCAGGGGAAAAAAAGAAATAACTGGAATTGGGTTAGGAACTCACTCACTCATCATGTATACCGCTTAATCCTGTATTCAGGGTCATGGGGGGCCTGGAGCCTATCCCAGGAGACTTAGGGCAATTTGGGAACGCCAATTAACCTAACCTACATGTCTTTGGAATGTGGGAGGAAACCGGAGTACCCAGAGGAAACCCACCAAGCACGGGGAGAACATGCAAACTCCATGCACTCAGAGACGGGAAACAAACCCGGAACCTGGCGGTGCAAGGCGACAGTGCTAACCACTACACTACCGTGCCGCCTGGGTTAAGAATTGTACATGGAATTGTTAAAACTTGGAAGGATTTGAAAGTGCTGAACTGTCAAAGTCTGAAAAAGAAATATAGTGATCAGAGATCACTTAAACACTCGCTTTATATATAAACACACACACACACACACACACACACACACACACAGAAGAAATCTGAGTTATGTTTAATAGTGGAAGTAAAAGCATTTCCATACACATACAATGTGATGAGAACTCACAAGACTGGGACTAAACAGCTTTGTTTCCATAAGAAAACCAGTTGTTAGTAAAACTTAGCTTCAATAGCTAAGTTAGCTTCAATTTGCTAGTGAGCATAAAGATTGGACTTTAGAGTGATGGGAAAAAAGGTCATGTGGTCTGATGAGTCCAGATTGAGCCTATTCCAGAGCGATGGGTCCGTCAGGGTAAGAAGGGAAGTGCATGATGCGATCGTGCATAGCGGCCATTGCACAAGCCTCTGGGGTCGCTTCAGTTGTTCAGGTCTAGACTCAGCAGTAAAATTTAAAATGTAAAATGTAATCAGCTGATGACCTGAATCACCAGGTTATCACATCAATGGAGTTTGTCTTCCCCTGGTTGCACGGCCGTAATATTCCAGGGCTCAGATTGTGAAAGAGTGGATCTGGGAGCATGAGGAAACATTTTCACACTTGTTAGGTGGTCGGATGAAATCTTAGAGCGTGCATCTTTATTTAGCCAGGCAGTGTTTATGTATTGTGTGACAAATGTTATGTAGGCAATGAAACTAGACTTGCATAGTCTTGTTTTTTTTTTATTTTTATTTTTTTATCAAGAATCAGTTTAAATTAGTAAATTGAAAACAGAAACTCGAATTCAGATCTCATGAACCACTGTGAAAAACAAGTTAAAAATGTTCATGTTCTTTCAGAAATGAAACCTTCTTGAGAAACTGGTACAAATTTAATGGCGGAAATATAAAAGAAGTCCTGAGAATGTTACAATCTTGTTCTTAACGCTAACCAAAAACCATCGTAATGTTTCCACGACAACAGACTTGAACAGACTCAAACTGTTGGGACCATGTTGGTGGAAAAGTTCCCGAGTTTCCGAATGACTTCGGGGCCAGTGTGCCTCGCGCGAAGGACGTCAAATCGCCATCGCCACCTTCGACCGATGTAAGAACCAGCACGGTCGAGTCCGATTAAGTATTCCATCGTGTTTAGAAACGTAAAAACCAGACGCTAATTGCCGTTTATTTCAGGTTTAACAGCTGCGTGTTTGTGCTTCTCGCTGCTCCCTCCACCTTCGCAGCAGAACCAGAAGACTGCTCGCGACCAGACGCAGATTTTCATGACAGAGTGTATAATCCTTTATGAAATCTGTAAACACATGCACATAAAAGAAACAGGGCGCTGGCACACACTGTGAAGTTCCATACTCTGTCACATAAACAAAAACGAGCACGTAGACTAAACTCATGCGGCTCGTCTGGCATGTGGGCAGGCGGATCGAGACGCTGGATGTAGACGGAGGGTGCGTGAGAACTGTAAATATGCGCGCGAGGGAGTGTTTTCATATCCTGACGGGGACGGAAATGTCCCCGCGAGGACGGGACGAGAAAAAAAACTAAACACTTGCTTTATTCGTACACAAACGCTTCAAGAAGAGAAGGAAAAACCATACGATTCGGTTACTGAGGTTAAGATGAAGATTAGCTTGAGTAAGATTTAGCATTAAGTGTGGCGTAGTGCAAATTAGCTACGGTAATTAATGATTAGGTTTGTTGAAGATTCTTAGAATGATTGTATGATAAATATGTGTGTGTGTGTGTGTGTGTGTGTGTGTGTGTGTGTGTGTGTGTGTGTGTGTGTGTGTGTGTGTGGGTGGGTGTGTACTTGAACACTGAGGCTTTCTGGATGAGTTGTGTTTGTCTAGTGGCCAGCGCAGTAACTCAATACGGCTGTGGATCAGAGAGGCACCACAGTGTTCCTTTAATCCTGGAGCTTCAGCTAAAGGTCACGGGATGAAACCAAGCTAAAGCTTTCGAACAGACCCTCATTTACACGCCTAATGCGAAGAGAACAGAGATGCCAGTTCTCACAATCACTTCTGGATCTTCCCGGTTTGAATCATGTTCCTGCTTATCAGATTTGTGCCTGTGTCAGACGCATATGTATGTGTGTGTGTGTGTGTGTGTGTGTGTGTGTGTGTGTGTGTGTGTGTGTGTGGCCCCCTCTCCTTCCTGGTTATTGTCGTGACTCCGATGCTCGAACTCGATAACAACTCCAATCTTTTCATTTGTCTCAACCGTGATTTATGCTTCTCTTCGTTTTTCTTTCTGCTCCATTCCCAGCTGATCTTTATCCTCTACGGCCCCCGAATCACATCTTCAGATTCTTCTTTTTTTTTTTTTTTTTTTTTTCAAAGACGAGTTCAGCAGCCAACAATCAAACAAATGCCGTTTTTCTTAAATCTGCCGTGACATGTTTTGCCGCTTTGGTGTTCGCTTTCGGTTTTGCGTCAACGGAGCTCCTCTGACTAAGTAGCACTGGAGGAAAACTGTAAACCCGTCTTGTAAACACCAACCACAAACTACATCAGCTTGCTCTTTACACACTTGTAAGCAGCCATCTTAGATTACCATCACTTTATTTATTTGTTTGTTTATTTTTATATTGATTTCTAACTGTAAACGCATCATGACTCTTTTGAACTTGATTCTTTTAAATGACTCGCTCCGAATTTGAAATCCAACTTCAGTGGATTCTAACGGCAAACGTGTCAATCACTCACTTTTTTTCTATACCGCTTATCCCGTACAGGATCACAGGAGACCTGGAGCTTATCAAAAGTCGATCCATCGTGTGGTACAAGCAGGCACACGCTCACACACTCATTCACACACTACGGACAATTTAGGAAATGCCAATTAGCCCAAAGGAAAAACCATCAAGCGGGGGGTGGGGGGGATGGGGGGGGGGGGGGACATGCAAACCTGCACTGTAAACCCTAATGCTGAAAGTAATTAATAAAACTTAAACAATTACAATTAGTTCACATTAATAGACATTGATGAGTATTTAGAACTTTTTGGTATTTATGAGTTTGTAGAAATGACACTTTTCAAGTTAGCTGAACAAATTTGATATTTTAAGTAACTGTAAGTACTTCAGTAACAGTAAAATTTTTCAGACTAGTGATTTTGTGTCTGACGTCTTCAGGTCAATAGGGCACTGGTGGATCAGTGGGAGGTGTTTCGTCCCAAGCCCAGGTAAAATGGGTGGGTTGAATCAGGAAGGGCATCTGTTGTAAAAAACCTGTGCCAAGCTTGTGTGTGGCAACCCATTGCTGAAAGGCCAACGACAATTTATTGAATTTGCCTCAACTAAAAATAATGATAATTGCTATTTAATAGTACGAGTTCGGCGACTCAATAACGCAAATAAAGAACGATTAATATGAATGAGTACAACAAACTCAAAAACTGATAGTTCTGTTTACTTAAAATTGGAAACATCATTACTTTTTTTTGCCAACTTATTCGGGTTTACAGTGTGAAGATGGGACAACCCTGGAAATGGGAGGTTTTTGAGTAATTTGGTCCCCACCCTGGAGATGTGTCTTTTCCGTGGCAGTTATTTAAGGGGTCGAGTTGCCAACTTGACATACGATTGACATTCAAACACTGTGGTCAATTTGGAAACACCAGTTAGACTAATATGCATGTCTTTGGACTGTGGGAGGAAACCGGAGTACCTGAAGGAAACCCACTAAGAACGTGAAGAACATGATAGCGTGAGCCCACAGTGCTAACCATTTCACCAGCAGTGGCATAATTTACTACGAACAGATTTTTTTTTGCCCATGAACAAATATTGTTGCTCTACTATCTTGGCTCCCTTTTTTATTCGTAGTAAAAAAAATAATGAAAATGTTGACCTGCTGAGTCAGAGGTAGGTCAGTGGTTAAGGCATTGGACTACAATTTGGAAGGTCTCACGTCCCAACCTTCCAACGACCACCAAGTTGCCACTGTTGGGCCCTTGAGCAAGGCCCTTAAAGCTCAGATGTGGTCATAAAAATGTAAGTCACTCTGGATAAGGGCGTGTGCCAAATGCCTAAATGTAATGATGTTAATTTAGAATGTGATCAGATCAATTTAATGTCATGTGCAACAATTAATTGATCAAAAGTACAACATTTTCAGATGACCCCTGTAAAAAAAAATCTTCAATTGCCTTCCTCGAGGTTCTATTCGGACTTTTGTATTTTGCTCAATTTCGCCGTGTCAGTGCCAGTAAGTACACTGGCCATGCTAATGTCTGGAGGAGTGTGTGAATAAGTGTGTGAATGATGCCCTGTGATGGAATGCAGTGTTCCAACTTCACGCCCAGCATTCCCGGCTATAGACTTCAGATCTAATGTCCAGGACAAAGTGCTTACTGATGGCGTGTGACGGATGAATGATTGAACTGGTCTCTTATTCATCAAAAAGGAAGCACGGTCAGATCAAGCACTTAAACAGAACCACATTTACACTTCAAACACAAGGAAAACAAGTATTCCAGAAGCACAATGACTAACGCAAGAGACATCCTCCGTTCTCATGGAGAATTCTGGATATTCCCAGTTGGAATCATTTGCTTAATGTTTGATTTTTACAGTAAGTAGCTCTAAGGACTTTTGACTCAGCCTGCTGGGAGTCTGTGGAAATGCTGGACATCCGGTGCCATCTGAAATGTAATCAGGAGCTTGTTAAACAAACACACACACACACACACACACACATACACATACACTGGGATTCATGGAACACCCTGGACTTCTGCCCAAGTGTTCTACAATTCTCCATCAAACCTCCCAGTAGTGTGAGTGAAATTCTTCACTGAATCCTAACTGTGATGTAACATCTGTCGCTCCGTTTCTGCCTTCCAAACACACTCGCACACACACACACACAGCGATCCAGAGGTTTGGCAGCGGGTACTGAGTTCGGAGTACTTTCACACAGTCTACAGGCTAAAAATAGAGCGAGGCCTCGGGAGGGCCGCCCACGCCCGCTTTAACCCTTAATGAGCAGACCAACTGACTCTGAACAGTGGTGTATGAGGTCTGGACTTCAGCTCTCTCACACACATAAACACATACACAACATAAACATAACAGTAGATTGAAAATAGTTTAGACATTTATGAGGCATTGTTTCCTTGTGTTATATCAGTTCATTTTGTACTCAAGTTTGCAGAAGTCTTACAGCTTTTCAAAATGTTTTTTCGTTAACGTTCCAGCTGAGATGCAACTCAAATATTACATTCTAGCTGCTTGAAGTTTCACTTCTTTTCCAAATGCGCCGTTTCAGTGTCTGTAGCCTCACATTGCCCCTGGTGGAAGTGTACTGTATATTCCCAGACAATCCGAACACCGAGACAGGAAACGTCCATGTTTGGGAACTTTACATGCATTTCCCACCTGTTTTCAGGCTTTTCTTAACCGGAGTTCTCTCTTATAAAAATAAGGGAAAGATATGCTTATGTCATATTGTTAATTCAGAATGAAATCCTAAATATCCAGCGATATAAAAGTTACTACACAACTTACTGTAGGGTTAAAGAAGGATAGGTTAGCGAATTAAATGCGTTGGAAGTATGAAACATTCTGGAGGATGTTTTGATTGAAAAAATAAATAAATAAATAAATAAATATATAAATATATATATATATATATATATATATATATATATATATATATATATATATATATATATATATATATTTGCCCTATGTATGGAGATTTTGGGACAAAAAATTATATTATATTATATCATATCATATATCATATTACAGTTCCGTCCTAGTACTCTGATTGGACGAGTGGTGATAATAGAGCATAACAGCACTGGGAAGTTTGACTATATGTACAGTACCAGTAAAAAGTTTAAAGACACCTTCTAATTCAATTTCCGGACTTTTCTTTCTTTCTACACTTCTTTCTATCTGCTACTTCTGCTCTGTAAAGCTTCATAACTTCATAAATAATCGGAGGTGCTGTTTGTTAATTAGTGATTTCTGAGGCTGGTGACTCTAAATGAGCTTCTCGTCTGCAGCAGAGCTAAGTTTTGGTCTTGCTTTCCTGGGAAGGTCTTCATGAGGGACAGTTTCATCATGGAGCCTAATGGGTTTTGCAAACGCACTAAACGATATAAAACTGTTCCAGAACAGCTGACCTTCGTGTCTTAAAATAAGAACTGACTGTCGCTGTTACTTAATTCCCTAATTCCATATGTGTTATTACAAATCCAGTACTGTTCTGGAATGTAGAAGATAAATCCGAGCATGTGTCCAAACTTTCGATTGGTACTGTAGCACTCTGCGAACATTCACTAATTACACGGTCAGTCGTAGAATGGACCAGTCTGCAGTACTGATTAGAGGGGAGAGCAGCTGCCTGCCAAATCCACATTCAACAAAGCACAAGAGGGAATCCCCAATCACTCTGTAGCCCTTGATCAATCTACGTTATTCATAAGTTAGCACCTACAATACGGTAATAGTTTTTAAGAAGCTATAATAAAACCAAATGAAAACTGATTAAACTTGATATAATGTTGCACGTCTAAACAGTCTGCGTTATGATCAATGTGTAATATCATAATTATAAATGTTTTATAAATGTCGTTCATTCACTGATGTTGGTTTTGTTGTTAAAGGTGCATCAGAGATGATTAATCATGAATCATGAATCATTAGTCAAGGTTAGGACTCCAGTGTTTAAGCTTCAGCCCTGGAAACCCTCAAAGAGTTTGTGCCTCATAGAGTTTGTCTCGAGTTAGCATGCTAACTAGAGTTAGCATTAGCGAAGATGACATCACGACATCGCTTGCAGATGAGGTCGGCCGCTTGAAAGTTGAGTTATGGCGCCATAAACGAGTCAGCTCGTAATGATTATGAGGAGTTTCACGAGTGCGTCCTGTTCTGTATAATGAGATCTCCTGGGTTGAAAAACACCAGAAACAAAAAAAAAGTTCGAAATGTTGGCTGAAGAAAAGTTATATCACTATTAATATCTCCACGAGCGCCTTAGCCACCCAGCTTCAGCGCTTTCATCGGTAATAAATGACTGCATATCGGAAAGGCTCTGACAGGGTTTATTCTGGGTTTACTGCGTTCCGTCTTCAGTTGTTTTTAAGCATATTGTGGGTTTTTGCTCAGGCAGAGTAAAGAGGTAAAGCATACTGGTTGAGAACAAGCCGTTCCCGGAGCATAATACCATTTTCCAAATGTGTTCTCTCAGACACTTAAATATATATACACTCATTTATACAGGGTGATTCACTCGAAAGAGGCCCAGAATATTCTGTAATAACCCCCACAACGTACAATGTGCTCCTCTGGGCTTCGAACACGCTGGGATGCCCCAGAGTTGGACCGATAAGGTAGGGGCCAGACAGCCATCGTGCCATTTGGCGTGCCATGAACAGCGCATCCTTATAGTGCAAACCTAAAGGGTCACCAATTTGTTTAGGTGAGTGAATTCAGAAAGAAATATGGTGTTCTTGAAATACCCTCAAAGAGTGTTTTTCAGGGGTTGATACGGAAACTGGAAGCGATGGGATCATTCATCTGTTCTCATGGCGGTGGAACATTGAACATGGATATTTAAAACTTTTGGCAGCACAGTGGCTTAGTAGTTAGTACTGTCAGGATCGAGGGTTCGATTCTCACCTTCTATCTATGTTTGTGGAGTTTAGATGTTCTCCCCATTCCTGGTGGGTTTCCCCCAGGTACTTTGGTTTTCTCCCACAGCCCAAAGACATGGATTGAACGTAGTGTGTGAATGAGTGTCAGAGTGTGTAGTGAGTGGACGTCCCCTATGATAGATTGGCTCAGGTGTCTCCCACCTTGTGCCAGAAGTTTCTTGGCATAGGCTCCAGGCTTCCTGCAACCCTGTATAGGATAAGCAGTAGAGAAGATTCAGTTCAATTCAATTTTATTTTTAAAAATTATCGAACTGTGTATAAAATATGAAAAATGTATATGAATCAAAATGATCTTGGATAAATAAGGATCTTGAAGGAGTTCCTGGAGGTGTTGCCTGCTTTTCTTTCACTCTTGGGCCTAACTCATCCCATACCATCTCACCATACTCTCCCTTTTAGACAAATAGCTCTTACAGAACCAAGAGGTATATTCGGGTCATTGTCCTGTTGGAAAACAAATGATGGTCCCCCCAAGTGCAAAACAGATGGTGCTGCTGGTTAAGTCACCAACAGCGTCAACAGCGAAGCACCTCCAAACAATCACACCTCATCCTCTATGCTTGACAGTGGCATCCACACATTCAGGAACTCTGTCAAACAAAGATAGCGTTTAGAAGCAAAAATCTCAAACCAGACCAGAAGACAGGTTTCCACAGGTTTTTTTTTTTTTTTGTGTGTGTTTCTTGGCACAAGCAAATCTCTTCTGCTTCTTTTTTTCTCCGAAGTAATGGTTACTTTGCTTTTGGTTAATTTGACCATGATGGCCTGACTCACACAGTGTCCTCTTTAAACAGTGGATGAAATATGTCTGCTGCTTAACCTCTACTCTGAGGTGTTGTGCATCCTTGGTGTTTTCTGAGGTCATCGTCGCATTTGATGGTTTCTGGCAACTGCATTTGGGGATACAAAGCTATTGAGATTTTTCGGATTGACTGATCTTCAGTTCTTAAAGTAATGATGGATTGTTGTTTCTCTTTACTTAACTGAGTTTTTTTTTTTTTTTTTTTTTTACCATAATATAGATTTGTACCGTAGTTGTAGGAGCACTAATAGGACTATTGACTTTTGTACCCACCCCTCTTCTGAACAACAGAACGGACAGTCTAAAGCACATTAAGAAGGCAAGAAATGTCACATACTAACTCTAGACAAGGCACACCTGCGAATTATATATATATATATATATTTTTTTTTTTAATATTACAATTATATAGTTATACATTATAATATACTTTAAAAAGCTTTTGATTATAATTCCAAACAAAGTCATAAAAAAAAAAATGAAAGAATCTGCTTCTTTACTCTCTGGATGTCACAGTACAATTCTCTCTCTGTTCCCTTTGCTCTGTCTGTCTTGCTCTATTTCTCTTTCTGTCTCTCTCTCTCTCTCTTTTTGTGCCTTTATCTCTCTGCTTCAGTCTGTCTGTCTTTTTCTCTCAAACATGCTGTCTCTCTCACCTTCTATATCTCTTTTCATGTCTCTCTCTCTCTCTCTCACTTTCTCTCTTTGAGATGTTGTTTGGTCTTCCACACTGAATACGTAATACCATCATGAGCTCTGTGTGTGTGTGTGTGTGTGTGTGTGTGTGTGTGTGTGTGTGTGTGTGTGTGTGTGTGTGTGTATGAGTGTTTCCTCTTCATTACTGCTCTGACTCTGATGCATGATATCGATAAGCGCACTGATGTTTTGTCTCAATGTCCTTTGTATTCCTTTCAGAATGTTAGTTTTCCTCCTCATGCAGACTGTGTCGCGGCAGCAATCCATCAGCTGATGGCTATCTGCCTGTCTTGTGAGTCAGAGTCTCAGATCTTTTTTTTTTATTATTATTATTATTATTTTATTCCTCCACCCCATAAATGAATATAAAAACTGGTGTGTGCGTCAGTATTCCTGAATTTTCCTTTTTCCTTTTGACTTCTCTGTACTTCAGTCAGAAATAATTAAGGAGGCTTTAAAAAGTGTTGACTTGTTTCCTTGCACCCTTGAGAGTTCTACAGTAGATTTCGTTTTTTTTTTTTCTCCTAAGAGTATAATATGACCTCTTTTTTATGATTTTTTTTTTTTTTTCAAAAAAGCTTCCAAAGCCACAGAAGCTTAATGGATTGATTCACTGTTTAATAAATCACAGAGACATTATAATTTAAATACTGAAATTCCACTCAGGTTTATTTCTGACACATCTTAACCAGTTTACTAAGCATTAACTAGTCAGGTAGCTAACTTAGTTAGTTACCGTTGATTGCAGAGAAAATCATGAGTGTTATGTTTTATAAATCAGTTTGACAGCAAAATGACATAATTCCATCATAATTGAGAAAATGAGTTCTTCAAAGGAGGAGCAAGAAGTATTGCGAAATTATTTGCATGTTTCCTTCGAGTCACAATTGTAATAAAAAGCACAAAAGTCAACATAAATGTCAATATCGTTTAAATGTGAATGTTGTTTTTTGCAAAACGCTATAATTCCACCTTCCGCAGTTTTTTCACAATGCTCTCATTGCTTTCCACGTTGCTTTCATTGCGATTTTGAAGTGAGTCAAACAGAAAGTGGGGGCGGCAAATTAAATCAAGGAGAATGGTTTGAGTATTGTCTCAAAGAAAACCTTTCTAATTACAAAGACTGTTGAAGATCATGAGAAGCATTATGAGCAACACAAAACCTCCAGTTCACAGCATCATCAGCCACCCCGTTCTACCACGTTTAGTTTCACCTTGGTATATGACCACGGCTCCCTATTATAGTACAGATATGAACAATATACACAACAGCTTCTATCCACAGCGCATACATCTCATGTCACTTGTGCGAAAAATTGCTCATGTATATTTTAAGTCTTATTTCTCTGCTTCACCACAGTGCAACCACAACAGTATCACACACAAGTTTGTTGAATGTATAACGTGGTTTTCGAATAACATCCAGATCGCACGATGTCCTGTTTCTCAGAATGTACCTGACTTTTCTTACTGCTGGGGTGACTGCAACGGTGGTAGCAAAGTGTAAACATCCTTTTATTGGCTTAAACATTCTCCAAAATGTGTTGCACAAGAAGTATCTTTACTGATCATGTAACAGAAAGAAACAATGCAATGGGTTTGCATAAACATATAGAGATTGTGTTCGTCATGGGAAAACTTATACAAAAGAACATCCACTGGAAAGGTTTAGCTAACCCATATGGTAAACTATAATAAATACATAGTATACCATATTATTACCATGGTAATTCGGATAATACCATAGTAGGCACTTTATATAGTACCAGGGTAAATACTGTCACACTTGCGTGGTAGCATGGCATCACTATGTTGTGTACCACAATACTTTGGTGAATGCCATTGGTACCTATGGGCTACCTCAGTGGTTACCAAAGTTCAGTAGTTATCTAATGTACTTTGTTTGTACATTCTGTACAGTACTAGAAATGTTAGTACAAACTATTGGCATGGTACAGAACAGACACATACCATATTATTGTATTTATTATTAAGAGTATCGACAAACACTATGGTCTTTGTGTTACCATACTTGATAAATATTAGCATGTATTAAATATTTTTTACAGTAACCTGGTACATGTTCCATAGTACCACACTACTCTACATGATATAATGTACTATAAATTGAAATTCAAATTATATGTCACTTACACAGTATGATATGTAGTGAAATGCTTACTCCAGTACATGTACTGTTGTATCAGAGCACTAATACTCTAGTACATGTACTGTTGTACCAGAGTACTAATACTTTAGTACATTTACCGTTATACCAGGGGACTAATACTTTAGTACATGTACCGTTGTACCATTGTACTAATACTCTAGTACATGTGCCAGAGTACTAATACTCTAGACCATATAAAACTGTACCAGAGTATTAATATTTTAGTACACTTTCCATTGTACCAGAGTACTAGTACTCTAGCACATGTATTGTTGTACCAGAGCATTAATATTCTAGTATAGGTACCACTGCACCCGAGTAGTACTACTCTAGTACATGTACCATTGTACCACAGTACTAATACTCTAGTAGATGTACCGTTGTACCAGAGTATTAATACTCTAATACATGCACCTGTTGTACATGTACAGTAGTACCAGAGTACTAATACTCCATAAGATGTACCATTGTGCCAAAGTACTAATATTCTAGTACATGTAACATTGTACCAGAGTACTAATACTCTAGTACATGTACTGTTGTACCAGAGTACTAATACTTTAGTACTTTTACCATTATACCAGGGGACTAATACTTTAGTGCATGTAACATTGTACCAGAGTACTAATACTCTAGTACATGTACTGTTGTACCAGAGTACTAATACTTTAGTACATTTACCATTATACCAGGGGCCTAATACTTTAGTGCATGTAACATTGTACCAGAGTACTAATACTCTAGTACATGTACTGTTGTACCAGAGTACTAATACTTTAGTACATTTACCATTATACCAGGGGCCTAATACTTTAGTGCATGTAACATTGTACCATAGTACTAATACTCTAGTACATGTACCAGAATATTAATACTCTAGAATATGTAAAACTGTACCAGAGTATTAATATTGTAGTACACTTTCCATTGTACAACATGTACTGTTGTACCAGAGTATTAATACTCTAGTACGAGCACTGTTGTACATGTACTGTAGTACCAGAGTACTAATACTCTATAAGCTGTACCATTGTGCCAGAGTACTAATACTCTAGTGCATGTACCGTTGTTCCAGAATATTTATATTCTAGCACATTTGCCATTGTACAAGAGTACTAGTACTCTAGTACATGTATCATTGTACCAGAGTATTAATATTCTAGCTCATGTCCTGTTGTACCAGAGTATAAATACTCTAGTATATGTACCGTTGTACGACAGTATATACCATGATACCAGGAAGTTAACTAATGATACTGAAGTAAAAAATGTATATTGCTGTTATGTTTGCCCACCATTAAATAAATCACTCTCAGTATAACAACATAAAATACTAAATGCTGCTAAATTAGACTGTGACTGTCATGATAATGAGCTAGCTTACTATCAGTTGACTAGCTGTCTGACTAGCTATCTGAAATGGGGATTGTTTTTCCAGAAACTCTTCTTTAAACATTTTATTTTTGTGTCATTTAGCATTTAAAACAAGTGCATTTGACACAGATATTTAACAGGGTTTTAAGGGTTTGGTAATGTGTAAAAGAACCAGCAGCGAAAAAAGACTTAGCTAGCTTAGCTAAAGCCACTGATGTACAAAATCCTGGTAGTTTTGGGACATTTAGCTGAGTAAATCATGCAAATATGGAAAGAAAAATAATACAAGCGTGTGCTATAGTTTACTAGCAATTGACTATCTAGTAAAATACTGCAGCTACTGTAGCTAATGTTTGTGATATTAGGCTGTTTGAGGCAGCAACCTGCCTAATATAAGATTTATTGTATGGATATTTATAGATTTGTTTTTCCCTTTGTCCTTTCCAGCTTAATTTTTTTATTATGATGATGATTATTATTTAACATACAGTGCTTTGCAAAAGTATTCATACCCCTTGAACTTTCTACTAGATTTTAGTTAGGGGTACCAGAGTAAAGGGGGCTGTATACAAATAGCATACTTTTCAATATTTATTTGCAAAACAAACAAAAAAAAATACCGTTTATCATTTTCTTTCCACTTTACAATGATGTGCCACTTTGTGCATAAAATCCATTTACGTTTGTGGTTGCATTGTGACAAAGTGGGGGAAAGTTCAAGGGGTGTGAATACTTTTGCAAGGCAATGGGTGTGATTTTTAGTATAAATAAATGTATTTATGGAGAGAGAAAACTCGAAAAAGAGAAGCAAAGTTAATTCTCTTAAGTGTTGTGCACATTGTGAAAGGTTCATGTGAGAAAGGGAAGACGGAGAGAGAGAGAGAGAGAGAGAGAGAGAGAGAGAGAGAGAGTGAGAGAGAACTGAATGTGAAATGAGGTGTGTGATAGCAGGATCCGCACCATGTGCAACACGCGACCGATGGGACTTGCGAGGCTTTGAGATGTAGGAACGAGGGATGATGGATCTAGTGACAGAAGACGAGTAGGGAAGAGAGGAGAGGTGAGGATAAAGATAGCGAAAGAGAGCCGATGACAGGAGGTGCGAGGAAAGGCAGCAGGCAGAGAGGGAAATGGAGAGGGGGTCAGAAGTTTAAGGAGGCTTGATTTCCCCCCTCTGTGCCCTCTCTGTGACATGCACCCCCTCCTTCCTCTTCCATCCCCCCATTCTTCCCTGCTTTTTCCTCCGCTGTTCCTTTCTCCGACTAGAGGACACTGATTTAGGAAGGTTCTGCGATGCCTGATATACATTCATATTTACAGTCAGGTTAGAGGATTTCTATAAATCTATAAGCACAAAGGCGTCCGCAGTTCACACACACACACAGACGGCGCTCTTGTCAGGACTTAGGTGGATTTGGAGCCTAAGCCTGGCCTGATCTCACAGCATGTGTATTGTGCCTATAATCTAGATACACAGAGACTGAGCGAGAGAGAGAGAGAGAGAGAGAGAGAGAGAGAGAGAGCCTGAATTAGAACAACAAAAATTAAAGTTTAGATTGTAACAGAAGAAAGTGTAAGAGTATAATTTAATAGCAGAAAAGTGAAAGAAAGAAAGAAAGAAAGAAAGAAAGAAAGAAAGAAAAGTAAAAATAGCCATGAGATTGAGAGAGCTGGCAAAAAGATTGAGTGAGAGAGAGAGATTAGAAAGGAAGCGATAGCAGGAGTCAAGAGGAGAAGAAGGGAGGAATGTGGGAAAGTAATAAACTGTAGATAGACTGAGAGAGTAAGAGATAGAGGAAAAGGGAAATACCAGAAAGAGTTACCCAAACACAAAGAACTTCAGAGAGAGAGAGAGAGAGAGAGCGAACAAGATTATTTCTTCAAGAGGTTGAATTAGAAAGAGATGAGAGAGAAAAACAGTAAAAGAGAAAAGTCAATGAGAGAAAGAAAAAAACAGAGAGGACGGAATGAAGGGCGAAAGAACTCATGTGAGAGTAGAGGAAAAAATGAGAGAAAAGGAGTGAAAGGGGCCGATTGAAAAAGAGAAAAAAAGAACAGGAAACAAAGAGAGACAATTTGTAGAAGGGAAGAGATATGGGAAAGACAGAAGAAGAGTGATAGCTGGAGAAAGAGTGAGAGAAGAAATGAGACAGATTTTAAGAGCGAGCAAGAGACGAAGATTGTAGAGTGTGACTGTGAATGCCAGAAAAAAAAAGTATGAAGAAAAAAAAAAAAGAGTATGAATGAGTTAGATACCAGGAGACATATTGAGACAGAGAGAGAGAGAGAGAGAGAGAGAGAGAGAGATGAGGATAAACAGTTGAGAGACAGCCACAGAAGCATGTCTCTGTCTTTCATCACGCTGACTCAGCAGTGTTGGCCCTATTCTCCGTCTCCCATAGCAACTACACCGTGGTGGACGCGCCGTCCTGCATGCAAATGTCCTCATGGTCACGGACACAGGAAGCGGCAGGGGCTTGACGAGAAGCAGGATATGTGACTAACCTATAACGAGGAAAGGAAAATGGAGACTGTGTCTACAACTCAAATCATGTGTTTCGTTTTATTAAGCGATACACATTCTAATTAGGCGGCTGTGTGAGCTTGACTTTTGTGTTACATCGTGAATTCTTTTAGTCCAAAATTCTTACAGGTGGCACGGTGGCATAGTGCTTAGCACGTGGCCTTGCACCTCCAAGGTCGGGGGGGGTTCGATTCCTGCCACGGGTATGTGTTCGTAGAGTTTGCATGCTCTCCATGCGCTTGGTGGGATTCCCCCAGGTACTCCGGTTTCCTTCTACAGTCCAAAGACATGCAGACTGGCGTGTTTATGTGTGCCATGCTATAGATTGGCACTCTGTCCAGGGTGTACTTCACCTTGTACCCAAAGTCTCCTGGGATAGGCTCCAGGCCCCCTGCGACCCTGTACAGGATAAGAATAACCGGTATAGAAGATGGAAGAATTAATGATTCTTACAATGTTATTTAGTAGTAATAACAGGACAAACCTAGTACTGTTTAAAAAAAAAAAAAAAAAGCACAGTCAGGAGGTTCAAGCCCATGCACTACTAAATTGGGCCCTCTAGCATGACCCTTAACCCTGTCTGCCCCAGGGGTCCTGACAGTGTGCACTGACCCATAACAAATTGGGACAAGCTTGGAAACCATCTCTGTGCCAAATTGCATGAAGGTTAATAAAACTATAATAATAACTATAATAATAGTAATCTATAATGAAAGCTTGAAGTTTTATTAATTAAAATGATTCTATTAATAAAGCATCAAACTTAATTAGATCTAACAGTTAACAGATAGAAATCACTTTTAACCCCATTTGCATCTCAGTTGACCTTTGCAAGCCGTTCCAGTAGTTTCAGTTCAGGCTTCTACAGTATGCGTCGATTGACCTTTAAGCATGTAGAATATTATAAATATCAACGAGCTTCAGAACCGTGACGTATGAACTCGCTGGTACAAATTAGGGAACTAATGAAACATTCAGAAGCACAGTTTGTGAGGAGAACACGCTGGAGGCGTACAGAACGGTTGAAAGGCGTAGATACAGGGAGACCTGGCTGTACTGAGAGGACAGATTGTGCTGTGTAATCTGACGCCGGTGCACTTCCTAACACAGTGCACCCAATATGTTCGAGAAATGTTTGCTTTCGAATGGTAAAGTCCTTCCATGGAATTCTTAACTGGAAGGACATGCTGTTCTGGCCACATGGTCCAAAACCTTCTGCCACTTGCCACGACCAAGTCACTGGTGAAGTCATTCATTGTGTGCGAGCGAGTTTAAAAGTCCTTATAGTAAAGTCTTTCCACTCGGCGGCCGTTTTGGCAACGATCCCGGGCAGTTATTTTCAGGGACGCTACTTACAGGACCAGGCTCCAGTCTACTTCACTGGAGAAAGACCTTTTCAATAATATAATGCTTTAAACACAGATTTGAAATTGGTGTCCAAATCAGAAAAAAAAAAAAAAGTAGCCATTCGATTTGGGATGACGTCGCTGAATTTACTACGATATGATTCATATGAATAACCAAATTTGATTTTGTCTATATAGTCAAAAAGAAGATGTATGCGGAAGTCAAAAATATGTTTTTTTTTTGTGTGTGTGTGCAGCGAATAAAATGAAAAACGGCATGAAGGAAGGTTAGGAGGGGAAGATACCTGAGCCTTTCTCATTAATTTGTGTTAAAAGATCAAATTGCATTGATGTAGTCTGCACTAAATATACTAACAGTTAAGAATCATGGCTAGCAATGTTTTCCATCCATCCGGGAACCTCTTTAGTCCAGCTTTGCCAATGGTGACCCATTTTTATGACCATGGTAGGAACATCAGTAAGCTAACGTCGTGAACGAAGAGTATTGAAAACTTAGATCACGTCAGTCACAACTGATCTTCACTGAAGTTTTAAACCAGTAGGATGCTGTACAACCTTAGAAGATGCCCTTTTCCTTTTTTTGAGCACTCGAGGATTAAGGGCCTCGCTCAAGGGCCCGATGGGGCAACATGGTGATGGTGGGGTTTTAACCTGGTACCTTGCCAACCTATAATCCGACAGCTTAACCACTGAGGTCCCCCTGTCTGTTTTACCGCGGCAAAGAGTCTCATCACCGTCCTGCGCTTGAAGTCTTCTGTTCTGCTCATCAATCTGGTTTTGCCCTTTCATGCACCAGAAAGTCCCGGTTTGACTTGAACGCCCCTCGTACTTCAATAATACATCAGTTTTGAGCGAATGTCACAGACAAAGTTGAAACCTGACGGAGTATCTCTTTAATGTTCTCCAGTCGTGCCGTCCTTCTCGTTCAGTGGAGCAGCGCCTTCACCTACGACTCTCACTGCAGCGACGTTTGAGTCGGATTCAATTTTAGCGCAGGGCTGCGCTTCATCGCGCTGCATGGAGAGCGGTATGAGGCGTGAGGTAGAAGTGAGCCTGTGATGAAGGCAGGAACGGAGGACCTCTGCTTCACCTCTCGGCGTCCCCCCCCCGAGCATTTCACTTCGTCTCATACTGTGTATGACTGTGTATGTGACGAATAAAATTTGAATTTGCATTTGAAAGCGACGGACAGGATAATGGCAGTCGCTTTCCTTCTGGAAAACTCCGCTCACTTACAGTAGGAGCCTTATATAGAAGTACAAAAATTCCCTTTTTCAAAATGGCGTGGGCTGGGACAGCAGGAGAGGGAGTGATAAAAGGAGAGAAGGAGATGCACAGAGAGAAAGAGGGAGATGTTCTAAAAATAAAACATCTGTTCATGTAGGAGGACAGAAAGCAGCAAGAAAGGAAAGAGAGAGAGAGAGAGAGAGAGAGAGAGAGAGAGGGGGAGTTTAAAGGAAAAGTTCAGCCTGAAACACATTAAACATGTTTATATTGAAATATTTGTGATGGGTTCAGAGACTCTGGTGCTAATTTATGGCTTGGCTGCATCGTTGTTATTCCTGACGAAGTTCTTGCCAGCACAGGTCTTCTTGATTTCGTTTAACAGAATAAAACATTTTAATGATTTCGCACATGAACACAAGTGATGCGCCTACTTAGCGCCTACAGTAAGTCCGCTCAACACTGACGATGCTCATTGTGGAGAAGGTAATGCAACACTTTATGATATAGACTTGGCTCAGCTAGTTAGCAATCCATGAGATGACAAGCGCGGGGGCATAATAGACGGTGTTAGCATGCAGCTCTGATCTGCTTAACCAGATGTGATTGCTGGACAGACTAAAGCTCCGCTCTCTTTTTTAGCAAACAGTTGACTGGCATTGTGGGGTATGTAGGAAAGTGAGACAAGATGTCCATGAAGGAAGTTAAAACCAACAACAAATAAGTAATCTCGGAAATTTCTTACGTAAACACCGACATGCGAGTCATTCAGGGTCGATTTTTCCTCTGAGTCTCGATGATCGAGGAGAGTCCGGAGTAGAGCAGAGCAAACAAGAGGAAATTAAGTGACATCAGAGAAGGAGAGAGAAAGGGAAAAGCGATCAAGTGTCTGTGTGTGTGTGTGTGTGTGTGTGTGTGTGTATGCTTTGGCGTATTGATGTGATGGAGAAAAAACCTAGTACGGTACTATAATGATCTACTGGTTCATGAATCCGGTTGCACCTGTAACAGATCATTCATGAATGCATGAGGTAATGAAAAGATTAATAGTGAAAGAAAATGGATTTCGATATTTTATTTATTTATTTTTGTGGGATCGAACCTGTTTCATTCGCAACCTCCCCCTTTGTCCTTTTTTTTTTGTTTGTTTTCCCTTCCGGGAAGTCCATCTGCTTTTCATTCAAGCACGAAATTTGTTTCAGGAGGCCATATTAACACCTCTCTCTCTCTCTCTCTCTCTCTCTGTCTGTCTGTCTGTCTATCTGTCTGTCTGTCTGTCTTTCATCATTTGCTCCCTCACCCAAGTCTTAACACTCTCTCGTCAGTACACACACAGGCTCCAGATTCCCCCTTTCGGCACTACTCAAATAAATAAGCTAACTTTTCTTTACCTACTTTTCACTTCAGCATTCCATGGCGCTCGGTCTCAAACGATGACATCACAGCTGGAACAGAAAAAGGCCTGCACGGGCCAAAACGTGGGACACGTTCCCATGAATTTGCTTAGACCACCCTAATGGTTTGCACTAGTAGAGATTCTAGCACTGGATTCCTGTCTGGGATTGGATTCTTCCCCTGAATTTCTTCAATTTGTACATTTTTTGCACCGTCATGGATGAATAGGTCCTTTATACTTTATAGTTAAACATAGTTAAAATTACAGTTGGTCCATGGAAGATCCTGAAGGATTGATAACATATAACCAGAAGGTGTTTGATTCTATTCATTCATTCATCATCTCTACGGCTTATCCAGATACAGGGTCATGAGAGCCTGGAGACTATCCCAGGAGACTGAGGCAGGAATCACCACCATGATATACATGTATGATTTTTAGTTTTTTTTTTATGTTACAGTAGTAAATATCACTATTAATTACTATCTAAACGTGCTACAGTTGTAAATATATAGTTATTACATGCACATGCATAATTTAAAGGTCAGTGGGTTTAATCTAATGCTTGCTAAAACAAGGATTAACATGTCCAAGGCAGCATGGTGGCATAGTGGTTACAGTAGCACTGCAGCCTTGCACTTTCAGGCTCGAGGGTTTGATCCGGCCTTGGGGCTTTGTGCGTGGAGTTTGCATGTTCTCCCCGTGCTTGGTGGGTTTCCCCTGGGTTTTCCGGTTTCCTCCCACAGTCCGAAGACATGCAGATTAGGTTCATTTGTGTTCCCATATTGTGTGTGCATGCCCTGTGATGGATTGGCATCATGTCCAGGGTAACGAAAGTTGGTCTAGATAAGGCAGGCGTATGCCAAATGCTGTAAATGTACAGGATATGCAGTATATAAGGTGAATAAATTAATTCATTAACAAGTACAAGTTGCAATTTTAAGAAAATAATGTCACACCAATTATGATGTTTGATTGGTTTTGGTTTTTTGAGCATGAAAAAAAAATGCATGACTAAAGCGCTACTCACTCCATAATTACTCTGATAAAGCCAGTAAGATGCTTATACACTGAATATATTACAGTGCAGTGCAGTGCTGCATTGAAGGGCTGGAATGGCATGTTTGGGCCTGTTGCCAAAAAAGAGGCGGGGTCATTCTGTAGGAGTGCGCCGGATCAGCCAATCGCATTCCAGGATATGGCACGTGTGCGTGTTTAGCCACGCCCTCCGTCCTCCAACACGCTCGCGCACGCTGAACTTTCGGCAGTCTAGAAGCGGGACAGCGGAGACGGAGAGAGGAGCGGAGCTCTGTGTGACACCGGGGGGCAAAAAGGACAAAAAAGTGACGTTATTCGAGTTTAACTACATTCAACGAGTTATTTCTTGAGTTTGGCGAAGTTTGAAAGTTGAACGTTTCATTTCGGAAAGTGTTCGCGGTGTATTCTTTATTATTGTTATTTGTTATTATTTTTTTTCTTGACTCGCTTGCTTGATTTAACTTTTCTCTACAAAGAAAACATAGAGAAAATGCCTGTAAAATATATACTACGTTTGGATATAAAGTTCAACAAACTCGCTTAAGGAAGAAGAAGCGGAGGAAAATCAACATTTCTGCAAAAAAGAGGGGCTCCGTTTCCAAGGTAACGGAGCGCGCGCCGGGCGGATGTGTGCGCGCCGCCATTTTGCGCGCAGGTGCCGCTTTTAAAAAAGAACTGAAGAAAAAAAATAATAAACAAACAAACGGAAAGAGCCCGTGCGCAGATTTTGAATGCCTTTGCGGGGGGTTTGCTGGTGGCTGTGCTGCACGCGAGGCTTCCGTTTGTTGGGGCGCGAGCATGGAGGGAGAGACGAGCTCGAGGAGGAAGAGGAGGAGGAGGACTCCTTCGAGTTGCGCAATAAGGAGGAGTGCACGCGCCACTGCGCTCCGGTACGTGAACGTCATCAAAGTAATAATAACAATAAGTTTAGAGCAGGAAACTCTGAGTGACAACCTTGTCAGTGTGTAAAGTTATTTGCTTTGCAATGTTGCAGCACCATTTATACGTATTATAGAAAAGTGGTGTATATTATAATACAGTATCTGGACCCCCCCCCCCCCCCAAAAAAAGTATTTGGCCAAACCTGTAAATTATGTCCCCAGTGAAGGGCAGTCTTAATGCTTCAGCGTACTGTACCAAGACATCTTGGACAATGCTATCACTTCAACTTTGTGGCAGCAGACACTTTTCTATTCCAACATGACTGTGCTCCCGTGCACAAAGCAAGGACTATTAAGACAAGGTTTGACGTGTTCCACGGAAGTCCTCGATTTTTGGGAGCATTGTGCACTTTTGACATGAACTGGAACGGAGACTGCGAGCCAGACCTTCTCGTCCAACGTCGGTGCCCGACCTCATAAATGCTCTACAGAATGAATGGGCACGATTTCCCACAGAAACACTCCAAAATATTGTGGACAGCTTTCTAAGAAAAGTGGAAACTGTTATAGCTGCAAAAGGGGGACCAACTCAATATTAAAGTACATGTATTTGGATATAGTATTTGGATGCAGGTTTGGCCAAACACTTTAGTCCAGTCTAGTGTATATTTAATGTCACGTGGCATCGGTGCAATGCATAAGATCTTCATTGAATATTAATGTCAGTCATCAGAATAGGGATCAGTTCTCAGTGATCTCAGACTGTTGCTGCCAAATGTACTGGTTTGATTATTTTATAAATACTGGGATTTTCACCCATCTAGAGTTTGCACAAACAACAACTCCAACAACAAAAAAAGTAGTTCAGATGATCGTCAGCCTAATTCGAGCAGGATGCAATGGCTCAAATAATTACTGTTTACAAATGTGGTGAGCACAAAAGCATCTCAGAACACACACACACTCCTGTCAAGTAGTGCTGCTTTCAGTTCAGGGACTCGAACACGGATCCCAGTGCACTTGTAGTAGTTAGTGTGAACACTCACAGCGGAACCCACAGCGGACCGTCCGATCCGTACACAACGTGCCACATGTCTTTAATGCCGGATGTCTGTGCTGATGCAACCCTCCAACTTTCTAACCGGACTTTTATTAAAATTATAGGAACATGGCACCTGAACATGAGGTGAATGTTGAACCTGGTGCTATATAATAAATAAAGAGTATTTTAAAGTTTTTAAGTTTTTAAAACGACTTGTTTGTCTATTTAGTAAGCAATCGTTTTATAAATAGGTTGTCTGTTAAGTATTACTGTACAAAAAGTTTACTTTTGTCAGTGGACAGTTTCATTTTACAAATCTCCTAAATATCACAATGGTACATCTAGTAGCCTGAATCGTTTCCCCACTTCAAGACTCCAGAGCTGAAACCGCTTACACGTATCGTGCAAAAAGGTTAAACTCCTCCACAAAAACGCTCTAGGCTTTTTTTACCTTCCCTCATCAGTCTCAGCTTGTTGCTACGGTAACCAAACACTCAGCAAATGCAGGTTAGCATGTTAGTGCCGCTAGTCAGTTCGAGTCTTGCACGACCTGCTGGGCCAGTCATGTCGCACGCCACATGTGTAGAGCGACAAAAAAAAAAAACAGTCTGTAATCCCAGACGGCTTTTTTTTTTCTTTTTTCTTTTTTTTTTTTGCATACAGTGAGTGCAGTACGTGGGCTGTAGGGTGTAGGAGCCGTTATTTCACGCTCTAATTAGCGCTCTTGTATGAACAGTAGGGCAGAGGTGCGGCCACCCGATTGGTCGGAGGTAGATTTCAGTTGGCATGTTGTTCACTATGGTTACAGGTGCGACACTGCAGCGTGTTCTCATGGCTGATAGAGAGCGATACGTCCCACAGTTTCCTTTAGTGCAGCTCTCTTCACTGATTAATTACAGCAACTTTTTAAGAACTTATATTCTGACAGACGTGCAGATGAGAATCACATGGATGGTAATAGCTCTACTGGGTTTTTTTTTCCCTAGGAGAACATGCTTGTTTAAGTTTTTTTTTAATTTAGGAAGGAGTATCCAGTGCCGGTAAAATTGTACATCTTCAAAATAATAAACCCAAATAAAACAAGGTGTGTGCGTTAAGCACTTACGGAAAACTATGCTTTTTATTTTAACGGGATGTTTTTACAACATAAACGTAACAATAAAAACAGTTTACAGTTACAGTGTGTTGTAAAATATTGAAAAATGAGCAACCCTGGGGTGGGAGCATTAAATCTGAGTTGTCATTCATTACACACATTTGAACGAGCAATAATCTCAGCGGAGCAGGGTTTTATTTTCTTCGTTTATCTTTTTAAAACTGATTTTTTTAATGTATATTCTGGAAGAGCGCCAACGATTTCACAAGTCGCACGCAAGGCTCTTTATCAAAAGTCAAAGTTTACATTGGATCATGAGATATCGTTCCGATAGCATTAGCGGGCTGCCTTACGGATTTGCCGTGATGATTTCAAATCATCAAACCAGCATCACTTTACTTACACGGTCTACAAAAGAGAAACAACTCAGTCACGAAAGGTGTATCGCTTAACCCAGAAACATGTGTGTGTGTGTGTGTGTGTGTGTGTGTGTGTGTGTGAGATCCTGTTGTTTAAACAGGCGGAAAAGAAACTAGCACCGGTGCCTTCTTCAAACTGCCGTGGCCTTCAGACGCATTACATCATCACCAGCGTGCGTCTGATGTAATTCCAACAAAGACTTTTGACATGCTTCATTATCAGGCCCGGTCCTGGGTGTGTTTACTTCCTGGCTGTTAGTCAGTCTAGCCACACGTGCGCACACACACACACACCTACCACATAAAGCAAGAGTGGTCATCTAACGTCTAAGGTCATTGTGTTGTTCCTGTAGAGTGTGTAAAGGGCTATTATTGACACACACAACATTAGGAGAGTGGGTGAGACGGCGTGGTGTATATAAAAGTCGATTAAAGACAGAAACGAAGACAAAAAGAGACGTGTGTGTGGGGGATAATTCGATTCCGCCAGCGTTAGGTGTGTACTGATACTATATATTATATCATATTTACAAACGAGTCACACGTCTAGGGTTTTTAATTTTAGACTTCTGAACAGAACGCTAGGACAGTCTTCATTGATTACTGTCTGTCGCACACACTACACACACACACACACACACACACACACACACACACGGGCTGTGTAAAGACATTTACAGCTCAGTTCTACAAAGACTGACCCCCCCCCAAAAAAGAAAAAAAAGATAACGTCTCTGTGTGTGTGTTTATACAAACAAACACTACAAAAAGCAAATCTCAAATCTTAAATCAGTCTCCGCGCTGTGTGTAATCAGTGTTACGATGAGGGTTTTTATCCGAGCAAGAGTTTGCAGAGACAGACACCAACATGTCTTTGCCGTCTGACTCACTCGGAGGCTTATGTGGATAGGTAAATACACGCACACACACACACGCAAAGTCTGTGCTGCGCTGAATCCTATACCTAATCAATAAGCAACTGCCCCAGGAGCTTTTAGGCTGCTTCCTTATGCCTCCTTTTGTCCTTACATCATCCATTCATCATTCCCTCCCTCCTCGTTTTTCCTTCTTAATCCCTCATTCATGCTAAAACGATCCAGCAGAAATAGCTGTCACTCATCAGAGACATGGAGCCAGCCAAGGGTTTTTAAAACAATTTTTTAGTCACATTGTTTTTAGTTCATCCCAGAAAATGAAACATAATGTACTTTATACATTCATCCTTTTTTTCAGAAGGGTCAAAATATTGGGTGGGAACAAGCAAAAAAAACAACTAATGAGATTTTAAATGTCTGGTACCGGGTTAAGGACCCGAATTAAGCGCTGAATCGTGAACTCTGTTGAATGGAGATGATTTAAAGAGTAAAAAACTAGAGTTATGTTTAATACAATGTGATGGGAACTTACAGGATTGGGACTAAACAGCTGTGTCCACTTCTTAGTGAGATTAATTACAAAGAAATTTGCTAAGGATAAAGATTGGAGTAAATTGGATAAAGGTCCTGTGGTCTCATGAGATCAGATTGACCCTGGTCCAGAGTGGTCTTGAATGAGATTTTTTTTTTGGTTTGTTTTGTTTTTGTCACTTCACTCCGACACACATTGTGCCAAAGAATCACAATAAGTTTTATAAAACAATTATTTAGAAATGTTAAAATAAAAAAATATATATATAGAGAGAAGTCTTTTAATGAGGAAAGATTTTCACACAGTTCCCACATGTGCACTTAGTCACATGACTAGTACTCAGTAGTATATTTGAGGAAGAAACACGGTTCACCCATGATTCTGATACAGTAACAGATTCTGCAAAGAAGAGACATAAAATGCGGCACCGAGCACTTTGTAAATGCATGACAGTTCATGTAGGACAGCAGTCTGAAAGATGGCTGGCCAACAGAAATTTGGCAAGATTCTGCAATCCATGCGCGTTTTGAAGTAGAAATGTCATCCGCTTCATATCTATTTCGTACCCGCGCAGTCGCAAAAAGAATCGCGTGCGTCTTATTTTATCTGTACACAAAACTGTCAACACTAAGGTTCTTTCACAAGGCATGCGGGAGTTTAGAAATCCCGAAATAGCAATATTAGGCCCGAAGGATGGCTTCCTGTTTCTCATACAGTACTTGTCTTTGCATTTATCGGTGGCTACGAAACCAACCAGGTGCATACTGCCACCTTCTGTGTGGGAGAGCGTAAATACCGAAGCTAACTCGAGTTACGCAACTAACGTGAAAGCTGGCCAGCGGGGGAGGGGAGAGCAATCGTTTACGCCATGGGAGCGGTACGACTCAATCACGCCTAGTGTGTAAGCAGACTTGGATGGTAAAATAAAATGTATTTAATCCATGAATCAATCTTTAAATCTTTAAATAACCACGCACAACTTTATCCACCTTTTTGTGCTTCCTTAGCTCACTAGCTCCCCGTCAGTTTATGTTGGATTGTGTTAGCTACCACTTAAGTTACTTAGTCATGTGACTTAAAATTATGATTAAATTTCACTTTAAACTTTACAACAGTGTTTTTTAATCCAGGTTTGGGAATTACTCAAGTAAAAGAAAGCTCTCGAAATGAAAATTACAGAACAGGATAGATGTGTCTGTAATAAGTACTGTGAAATTCCATGATGCTATTATGCAGTTATTATTAGCTGTGTTATTATTATTATTATTATTATTATTATTATTATTATTATTATACATTAGTTCTGCTCTGTCTTTGTGTAACAGCTCAGCAGCGTTCGGGTCACGACTCATGGTTTATTCACGGCAACTGCAGGAATTATGGATTATTGATATCTCGGCCGCGCCAGCAAAAGCACACTTCCTCCTAACGCCGATCAATAGTCCTCATCCGGCCGGACTATTGACCCCAAAGCCGCCTACATCCGAGAAACCGGTCTCATTATGTCTCAGGCGAAAGCACCGCTCTGCCACTTCTGTATCAGCTAAACAGCAAAACCTTCCCCCGCGCGAGTCTTTTGTACCTGGACCGGAGTCAAGCGCGAAACTTTTATAGCCGCACCGGAGAAGTCCGGCATCAAGGGCTACGGAAAGGTTTAGTCATTATACAGCAAGCCGCAGGAACCAGTTAATGTTCAACTGAAACTGATCACTGACATACAGGAGAGTGTGTACGTGTGTGTGTGTTCATCTGTAAGTGTGTACGGGGGTGAGGAGAGTTGGCAGCGATCCGGGAAAGCCCTGTCCGGAAACTTCTTTTAGTGGAATACGAGTATACACAGAGACCTTCTCTACTGCCGTCGCCCGACACCGCTCACACACTCCAACAGGTGGTCAGACCCCACAAATGTGTGTGTGTGTGTGCTTTGCTTTTAACAGTTTTTTTTTGTGTGTCTGACTATAAGCCAAGTACAAACACCAGTGTCCCTCTAAATACACACTGTTCCTCTGAGATGTAGTGTGTGTGTGTGTGTGTGTGTGTGTGTGTGTCTGTGTGTTTCAGTTCAGCCTTTATTTCGTTCACTCTGTCAATGAATTTCCAAATTCCGAATGAGGTCCCGATCCCCAGGTGTCGCTTTGGCCGATAGACAAGTAACACGCGTAAAGATAAAATAAATATTGGCACCCACGACAGTCGAGACAGACCCATTGAGTTGAAAATCAGGCTTTTTTTAAACTTATTATTATTTTGACACATGCTTCCGATGCGCCTCTGGTGCTCCTTAAAGCAACACCAAGCCAAAGAACGGCTTTCTAACCACTTCAACGATCCCGTGCTGCATTTTGGTCCGAGATCCCCTCATTTGGACGACGCTCACCGGTGTGACAGGACGGTAATCCCAGCAGCTCGGGGTTAAAAGTCTTGCTCAACAGCTGCTCCCGGGATTTGACCTCGCAAACCTTGCGGTGAGCACTGAACCCGTTTCTCCAGAGCTTTACGACACACAGTCAGTTACAACAGCGACACTAGATTGGACTTCTTCTTGGCCCCTTTACACTTCTTCTTCTTCTTTTTCTTCTTTTTGTCGTTCATCCCCCCCCTCCACTCACCTCCGCTCCCCTCTCCGTCTTCATGTCTTATTTTAGATCTGGACGGCCTCCCTTAGTCATTCTGGCTTTTCCATGTTTTTGAAGAAATACAAAACCCCCTTTTTTTCCCTTCTTGATGCTTTCGATGCATCTTGAAGGCGTTACGATGCCACCGGCACGCCGCACCAGCTGCAGCTGTAATTGCGATGTCCTGAGCATCATGGGGAAAAACTAAAATAAAGAGCAAACTGAGCAGACGGTAAAATCGGTGTAACGTCGTTCTGCCCCAGCCCCATCCTGGCCAAATGTCTGTGTTCTTGACGTTTTTAAGCTCTGTGTTGGGCAAAATAAACCAAGTAGTGTTAGGAATAGTTTTTCCCCCTCGCGTGTACACTTTCTGCTCCACTGTTGCGACATTGAACCAGAAGCTCTGGACACGAACCAACATTTAATTATAAAATGAGTCTTAGTGAAAGAGTGGGACAAACGGCGTCAAGACCGAAACCAAGCGGTTAATGAAACGGGCGTCTGGTTAGTCCCACCTATTCATACACGCACACACACACATACACACATGCGCAAGCGCACATCTGCTCCAGAGGCCCGCGGCTGGCAGAGGAGAGGCATTTCCGGCCGTTTTACTCAACCCTGGTCTCCCGGGAGAAGGAAACAGAAGTGAAGCAGGGAACGAAGCCATCACTGCATCTCCTGTCCGGATGAATCATTCCGCTAGCGGCCGTGCCAGGACCGAACGCCGCTGCCAGGCCTCGGGATCACACGCCATCGCAGCGCTCAGGCTCCGTCCTCATCAGAGCGCCCTCTACAGGTCACAAGTCAGAATCAGGATAAAAAGAGAGGGGAAAAAAACTCTGTACAGTATATTACTCTTATTATTATTTTATATATACACTTTATTACCCACAATACCATGCTGATAATGGTGTCATGGTTCACAAATCAAGCGATTCTTAAATCTGTCCAGGGCTCTCATGTGCTTATTTATACACACACTGATCAATTGAATTGAATCTAACATTCATTCCTCATTCCGTTTGTTTCCTGAAATGTTCTTAGAAATCTTTTTTAGACAATTTGACGCTTTTGATTCCTGAAGGGTTACACTAATTCGTTTCATTAATCTTAATTCCCAAGCAAAATAAGAGCGCTCTCGCATCAGTGCAGCCGCGCGTATCGTGTCGACCCGAGTGTCACGGCGTTAACATGGTCTCCCCTTTTAATAAAACGCGTCGTCGTCGTCTTCCATTTCAAATCGCAGATCTGCAACAAAGCCATCGTTCATATCGGAAAGTCGAGAGAAAAAAGCCTCATTCATGAAGGAGGCGTCAGGTGGAAGGTTTATGACCGTCTTTCCTGCTGAGCCTGCCCGCCATTAAACGCTCCTCTCCGCCCTGGTTAAACATTGACTCTTATTAACACACACACACACACACACACACACTCTCTGTCTCTCTCTCTTTCTTTTCTGTCCCAGCTTCTCTTCTCGCCTGATTCTCTTGCTGCTCTGTCAGGGCTTTTAACATAAAGCTGGAACTCTTGTGTTATGTGACTATGTGTGTGTGTATGTGGGTGCACGCACTAAAATTAGCGGTCCTAGTCGTAAAACATTGAAGGTGTGTGAACGTGTGTGTGTGTGTGTGTGTGGGCTGTCAGAGCCTTTGCTATATTGCCCCGGATAGGATTTCACACTGAGCGTTAAGCTTTTTTTTTTTTTTTTTTCAGATGGCCCAAAGCGCCATCCGCGAACTTCCGCCCGCGCGAGCTCTCAGATCATCCAGGGGATCGGCTAACACCGCTGTGATTCATAGCGGAGAGAAAGTAACGCCACCTTCCTGTCAATCAGTGATTCTTATTGATCTCAGAATGGAAAAAGAAAAGGAACGGTGCGTCCATTCGCCTCCTTAACCTTTAACCTCCTGACCTCTGGGAAGTGTCTACAGTGGTGGATATCACATAACACACACACACACACACACACACACTCGTGTACATTGAGGAGCGTGTAAAGGTCAGGAGATAGCGTGGAGGGGAGCGCGAAGGAGGCAACGAGGGTCATTTTACAGTCCGATCAATTCTGGCACGCGAGAGCGCCAGATGGAAACGGTGTTGCCAGAGCATACCAGCCAGTACCGGGAAATCACTGGCAGGCCTGGCACAGTGGCGAAGGGGTGTGTGTGTGTGTGTGTGTGTGTGTGTGTGTGTGTGTGTGTGTGTGTTTAGCAAGATCAGGCGATCAGCATGGAGAGGAGAAGTGTGGGCTTTTGAGAACGATCTCCCTGTAATTTTCCAGGAAATCACCCTCAGGCTTAATCATTCTAGTGGCTAAAACTGGCAAGTGTGTGTGTGTGTGTGTGTGTGTGTTGGTGTGTGTGTGTGTGTGTGTGTGTGTTGGGGAGGGTGGTTATGGTGTATGCTTCTTTCTCTTCCTCTGTATGTGTGTGTGTGTGTGTGTGTTTGACAGACAAGAACCACTGAGATTTGACCTCCAAACACCAATACAGTCAAGTGGCACTAAACCTGCACCTGCCACACAGAAGTATAACAGCGTTGTGTGTGTGTGTGTGTGTGTGTGTGTGTGTTCACGCACACAAACCGACGTGGTCGGTCTCTTGTTACAGGTGGACACACCGGACACAAACGCTTTCTGTTTCTCCCCGGCCTGTCCACGCTCGCTCCTTGAATTTCACCCGAGTGTGCGCGTGTTAATTCTCTTTCTTAAGTGAGCAGCGCCAGGAAAAACACCGCACTTCCTTCCGACCCGGCTCTAAAACGCGCACGTGTGAAAACGCACGCCAGCGATGTGGGACAAGCCTCCATTGTGTGATATGTAGTTTTTAGTGTGATCTTTTAGTTTTTTTTTTTACAGTGTAAGAGGTTGATGCATGGTGAAAAAGCACAGTGTACACAGTAACAGGGTAGTGTCGGAGAACAGCGTATACATTTAATAAGATTGTAGTGCAAGGTGTAAAAGGGTAGTGTGTGGTGTAAAGAGGGTGGTATGTGTTGTAAGAAGGTAGTGGATTGCTTGAGAGGGTAGCATACCATATCAGATGGTAGTGCAAAGGTGTAAGTGAGTAGCCTATGGTTTGAGAGGGTAGTGTATGATGTGAGAGGGTAGTGTACAGTGTGAGAGGGTAGTACATGGTGTAATAGTATAGCATTCGTTGTCAGAGGGTAGTGTATGGTATAAGAGGGTAGCGTATGGTCTGAGAGGGTAGAATACGGTGTAAGAGGGTTGTACAAGTTGTGAGAGGGTAGCGTATGTTGTGAAAGGGTAGTGTACATTGTAAGAAGGTAGCGCACGGTGTGATAGGGTAAGAGGGTAGTGTATGTTGTAAGAGGGTAGCGTACGGTGTAAGACAGTAGTGTATGGTGTAAGGGAGGCACAAGGTGTAATAGGGTAGCGTACATTGTAAGAAGGTAGCGCACGGTGTGATATAGTAGCGTACAGTTTAAAAAGGTAGCGTACGGTGTAAGAGGGTAACGGACGGTGTGATAGGGTAGTACAACGTGTAATTGGGTAGCGTACAGTGGGAGAGGGTAGCGCACGGTGTAAGAGGGAAGCGTATGGTGTAAGAAGATAGCGTATGGTGTAAGAGGTTAGCGTATGGTGTAAGAGGGTAGCGCACGGTGTAAGAGGGTAGCGTATGGTGTAAGAAGATAGCGTATGGTGTAAGAGGGTAGCGTATGGTGTAAGAAGATAGCGTATGGTGTAAGAGGTTAGCGTATGGTGTAAGAAGATAGCGTATGGTGTAAGAGGTTAGCGTATGGTGTAAGAGGGTAGCGTATGGTGTAAGAGGGTAGCGCACGGTGTAAGAGGGTAGTTTACTGTGTAAGAGGGTAGTTTACTGTGTAAGGTAGCATGCAGTGTGCGGGTGTAGTACAAGCTGTAAGTAGTGTTTAACGAGCAACACCCACAGCATTATCTTCATAGCAGCTACAGGTATTAATACCACATTACGTTATTATCGCTGTCAGGTCTTTTCTAGCAGGCGTTAGAGGCTTCATGTTTATTTTCACTGTGTGACATTTGACACTTGATTTAACTGATTGGCCAAGAGCCAAAACTGTGCAGCGTTTCAGAAACCACTAAACCTTCAACAAAGCCATGAATCTTTAAGCACAAATACTGTTTTGCTGTCGTTAGTCACTTTAAGCTGCTTCAGCTCCAGCTGCAGATGGGATCGCTCTTTCTTTCCTTCCTTCCCCTCTCTCTCTCTCTCTCTCTCTCTCTCTCTTTAAAAAGCAAATGGAGGGGAAACGGATGCGGAGAAATGCGCCTGAAGAATCCGGACGTCCGCTCCCGAACCCGACCTGCCACCATGTCCTTAGCAACGTTTTTACAGTTATTCTTTTGGCATCCAAGACAAGTCACAAGCGAAGACAGATAGGAGCCAAAACCGAAGACCTTCTCGCTCAAGGGCCTCACTTTGGCTCTCGACCTTACATCCTTGTGGTCGCTAATAAACAAGCCTCGGTCTTGCGACCCAATAGAAACCAAATGGAGTCGGAGCTGGTTATTTCTATTAAGCAGCACTTACACCGGACACGCTGGTTTCTTTTCTGAGGGGAAAAAAACCCTCCAAATCCATCAACATATAGAATGAGTGTTTGTGGTAAAATGTTATTATTATTTTTTCCCTCCTTTTCTCCTCGTCAGAATATCGGCACCTCCGTGAATCTGACTCGGATGTAAATCCGGAGTCGGTCAGCCTCTCAGAGATCCCGCACGTTATATTTATCCGTCCGTAAGCAATAATTAAGCGCAGCTATACACATTGACCTCAGCAGAGTCCTACAGAACTACCGAGGCTGATGCTCGTCAATCCTCGGGAATGTTTTCAGCCCAAAATTCACTATGGTAATTCACCGTGACATGTTCCCCATGTTCCCCCCTCCCCCTCCCAACCTCAAATGAGATGGAATCAAAAAAGCACCCTTTCGAGTTCCTCTTTGAAAGCATGTTGACTGTCCTGCTTTTTTTTTTTTTTTCCCAAACAGAGGAAGTACATGACAATGAAACTGCAGTGAAGTCACAGATACAAGGTTGTACTAGTCGTCACGCCGCGCAAAAAAAAAAAAATAGATTAGTGAGATTAGTGGAGTCAGACTAGGAGAAGACTGAGATTTAGTTAGATCGACAATAAGGACTACCAGCATTGACCTTGAGAGCGCCTTCGTTTATTTTTTTTTCTTTTAAGTAATTTCTTAGAAATATTTATTGTAAAAAAAAATGTGGTAAAGATTTCCCCCGGTCTTGTGTGGGAGAGCTGCGCAGGGGCTTTCTACTCTCCCCAGTAAAATCTGCTACTTCCTTTTTCACCGAATATATCACAAAACAGAGTTCACACCAGGATAGCTAACAGGAGCTTCGATCTAACTCGGACTCCCCGCATACGTTTCACTCATTCAGACTCGCGAGTGGATTACCGGGTCTTGTTTGCCTTCAGTCATCGGGGAACAGCGCGCTCGACTGTACATCACATCAAAAGGAGTCAGTGCAGTAGATGCTCTCTAACCAGGAGGTATGCTTTGATTAAAAAAAAAAAAAAACTTCTTTCAGTAGTTTCAGTAGATCAGGAGATACTCTTTGAGGTAAATGTGAAGTTTATTCTGGCACCAAGATCGGGTCTGAATATTTTTAAAAAGGTTCCCGTTTCGGAGAGATTTCAGATTGACCAGGTGGATTTAGACCTGAGGATATCATGAGAACTTTGAGAATTTGAGATCAGTTTCTTTTTCTGGATTGATTGTTAGTTATGAGGGGGGAAATAAATTAGTTGCACAAATGAGAGCAGAAAATGAGGACTGTGCTAGATAGATTCTGAGCAGCTTGAGATCCATGAGATCCACGCGTCATTCTCTGGAATGAGCACCGTTGTTTATTTATAAGATTTAGACAATGAGATGCTATCTGATCTGATAAAACATTTGCGCTTGTTTTAAGGAATTTGTTCAGATTCCTACTGGAGGGCGGTTTTAGAAAAGTTAGACCCAAAAAAAAAGAAAAGTTATAACATGAACTCCCTGTTTTAGATCTTGTATCAGACAAAAAAATATTCTCTAAACTGAAGATCATTGTTCATTGTAAAATTTCAGACAAAAAGATAACATCTAATCTGAATCTTAAGATTTTGTACTTTATTACAATACGGACCTGTGCAATTATTTAATCCTTCTGTTTATGTGGAGTTTGTCAATAAGTTAACTATTTGATTATTCTCATATATAATTTTTTGAGACGATAAATAAACATAAGTGGCAAACATCCTCTTTATGAGATCTGTCCACTTATTTGCTGCTAGTCCAGATAAATACATTTGAATACTAAGAGGTGCATTTAATAGTTAAACATCACAGTGTAAGTCATGATCGCAATACGGGCCAAAATAACCACAGTTTTTACATTAAAATCATGCAGCTCTAGTGGACAGACTCACAACTATAAATCTAGAACCTAGAAAAACAAGTTTTTATTGGAGTCTAAATCAGAGGAAAAAGTCTTATGACTGAACTAATTTCTGAGAAGACTGACCATGAGATAGAGTCTGGACTGAACACCGTTGTTTAGTTTAAGTGTTCGGACAAGGAGGCGCTGTGTGATCTAATCACCGCCGACTGAGACGCAAGTCCATAAATCGTTAACGTTCTGAACTGGATGAAAGGAAAGGAATGAACGGTTTCTGAGAAGTTTCACCAGGAAAACCCTATCTGATCTGATCAGTCCGTTCTGAGGAATTAGATCAGAGGAAGCCTCTTCGAGGAGAAAAACAAGTGGACTGAACAACACTTCATGGAAGTTATATATATGCTTTTTTTTTTTTTTTAATAAGGAGACTTTTTCGGGACTGGCCCCTGAGAACGACTTCTGAGAAGTTTGGCCACATGACCATGAGATTGAGGTAGACGAGGTGAAAGATTGTCAGCTCTATTCTCCAGACCTTTTTTTTTTTCCTTTTCAGAGGAATCTGGTTAGAAGGTTATTTCTAAACTGAAACTAAAAGTTAGACTAAGGACACAAAAAAAAAAAAGTGAATTTCAGTCCTAGGAAAATGTTTTGGTCTTAACCCAAAATATGAGTCAATATTATAAAGCTTCCTGAGCAGTTTGATTTCGAGATACCCGAACATTACTGTTTATTTTAAGGATTTAGACAACGAGGTCTAATCTAATCTGATCTGATGAGGAATTTAGTATATTCAGTTCCAGGAGTTAACGGTTTTTGTTTTTTTTACTTTTAGACTTTAAGAAATTCTTCTGCACTGAATCGGTGTACACATTTGTGTAAAACATTTCTTTTTACACCGAACAGGATTGAACCGAACACACATTCTGGTTGGGCGTTCGTCCGTATTAAGCAATGACAGCTGCATAGATTCACGCCCATTTCTGACGAATGAGCATGAAAGGCCGAACTCCAGGAGACTCAAATCTGTTTCTTCTTTCCTGCTCTACAGGGCCAACTGGAAGTGACTCTTTCTCAGCCGCCTCGATCAGCCAATGGCACGCCCAGGTGAGTCCGCCTCATTTATTGTTCCACTCGGATACAGCTAAAACTTTTCCTACGCCGCACAGTCCACAGTTTTAACAACAAACCGTGAGCCAGACCCGTTGTCGGTCATGTGATTTCTTCGGACAATGAAAGTGACAGGTGTAGAATTTCCCCGGTCATTCGGTTTCAACCTCGAAAAATCTCCCACTTCCTTTTTGAGTGACAGAAAAGACAGCCACATGTCATACAAGGCTGTATATCACACACATTTCTAAACCATGACATACTGTACATACACCTGTACATGCGCACACACCCACACACACCCTTTCATACACAACAGGAGTTGTGAGCATTTAAATCAGATCGAATAGGTGTGTGTGTGTGTATGAAAGAGAAACTAGACAGGATATCCAGCACATACACACTGATAGTGGATGGTGAGTCAGGGTGGTTAAAGGCAAGCAGACCTGAGTGGATCAGTGTTGAAACACACACATGTCCACATGCATACATGCGTCCTTTGCTCTCTGCACCGTGGCTTCTTTGTGGAATTCTTTGGCACGGCTCTTAAATAAACAGCAGTATTTTTAGCCCGGGGTCGAACAGAGCCTTTCTTAATCACTGTCTCTGTCTCTCTCTCTCTCTCTCTCTCTGTATTCCCACCATCCCTGAGTGAGAGGCAGGGAAAAGACAGACACGAGAGACAGACAGTTTTAAAAAGGCATCCATAACAAGATTAATGGGTGGAGGTTACAGATTCACTGACTGGTACCAGCGCTAAAAGGTTTCTCATGATGAAACACGGATCATCAGGACAGAAGATGATCTTTTCTCGGTCACGAACCTTACGCATCGCTTATGCGATTCTCTCCACGTCCTCGCCGCAACTTCCTAATCTATCGGCCTGGCGCTGTTTAATGCTAGCAACGACCTGGTCGTTTCTTATCTGCTTAGCTAGCTCACATTTAAATCTTCTCTAAAAGGCTGATCAGTTCGATAAAAATAGTTTAAATAGAAGATTTACTCGCGCCAATAACATCGGAATAGTTTTTCCACTGCAGTCAAATTGCGCTGTAGATAATAAGATTCAGAATCACTTTTTTCAGTGTAATCGAATCGGACTGTAGGTGAGTCGATTCAGAATCACTTTCTCACTGGGATTAAATTGGACTGTAGGTGAGTCGATTCTGAATCACTTTCTCATTGGGATTGAATTGGACTGTAGGTGAGTCAATTTAGAATCACTTTCCCACTGGGATCGAATTGGACTGTAGGTGAGTCAATTTTGAATCACTTTCTCACTGGGATCGAATTGGACTGTAGGTGAGTCGATTCTGAATCACTTTCTCATTGGGATCGAATTTGACTGTAGGCGAGTCAATTCAGAATCACTTTCTCACTGGGATCGAATTGGACACTAGGTGAGTCGATTCAGAATCACTTTCTCACTAGGATTGAATTGGACTGTAGGTGATTTGATTCAGAATCACTTTCTTGCTGCAGTGAAATTCCACTCTAGTTGTTTCAATTCAGAATCACTTTTTTCTCTGTAATCCAATTTTGCCGTAGTGATTTCAAAATCATTTTCTCACTGGAATCAAATTTCACTGTAAGTTATGTGTTTCAGAATCACTTCCTTACTGTACTCTCATTGCACTCTAGGCCAGTCAGTTCAGAATCACTCTGTCACTGCATCACACTGTGGGTGAGTCAGCTCAGAATCACTGATTAAATTATTAACAAATATAAAATTCTAAAAAGATATCACGGTATTCTTGTCATATTGCTAAGGCCTACTATACAGTGCAGAGGGCTCAGTGAAATGGCGATTTTCTATAAAGTGTAACCTCTGATATCTGTTTTTGATGATCTCTTCAAGTTTGTGTTTAGGCTTTTGTGGGGAAAAAAAAAACAGATGGAATACGGCGATAGGCATTTGCCCGTTCAGTTAGAATTCGGGAAAGCATAAGGAGCGGGTTACGTGTAAAAATAAATAAATAAATAAAAAAAAGAAGAAGAAGAAAAAAGATTGACCCACGGCAGGATGACGGTGCCGGAGGGTTGGTGTTAGTAAAGGTGGGGGGGAGGTGAACCAAGTCCCGCGCCCTCTCCTCCTGCCTGCGAGCCGCCCACTCCTTTCCCAGAGTTCTCTGTAGCGCTGGGTCGGCTGCGAGGGGCCTGCAAGGCGACTTCCTGTCAGAGAGCGAGAGCAAAGCGGGAAGCAATTTGTCACGCGGGATCAAACGGCAGGAACAATGCGCCCAGGGAACACAGCACCCTCATGAAGAGAAACGCACACTTTCAGCGAGACAAAGAGAGAAAAAGATCCGACGCAGACACCTAATAAAGGAGAGGGGGAGGGGGGGGGACAAGTCAGCGTGGTTCCTGTACACCTTTCATACTTTTTCAATTCCTCAACAATCATCTCTCTCTCTCTCTTTCCCTCATTCTACCCCCAACCATCCAGCTTGAAATCCGAGCGATATTAATGCTGCCAGAGCTGTAAAGTTGTGGTCTGGTCGTCTTCTCTCTTTGGAGTGGAGCACACGCTAAGCAGAACCATATGTGTGCCCCATATGAACAGGAAACTGCTGGAAATAAGGAAACAAGCAAGGGAGGAGGAGGAGGTGCGAGAGTGGAAGAGGAGGGAGCGAGTCTAGGTTTTGTGTACCCACTATAAACTCTCCGCTGGCTCTGATTAATCAGTAACTAGGACACTTTACTGACCCAGTTTTCCGTTTCACACACTCTCACACACACACGCACATACAAAAAATCAGCAGTTAAATAAGCCTCCAACAGACATCGAATAAAAACAAATTCCAATTCAACATTAAATAAGGTCCGGTCTGCGCAGGCTCGTTTCTATACAGTGCACCGTACGCCATTCTTCATTCTGACTGGTCTGATATAGAAGGTTGTGTTTAATCTTGTATAATGACGACGGTTCCAGATTATCATGTAAACGTTCCTATTTGATAAAGTTCTTTGTGAGGAGATTATTTCTCATGGGAGGGAAGCTTTGAAGGAAAAGTCGTCATTAATGAAAGCGCTGCACTTCTCAGTAACATGACAAAAACGACTGTTTTTTTTTTTTCATAATTTTTCATTAAGGTCTAAAGAAAAACCGAGAATGACAGATTTCACATTTTTAGGAAGTCACATTCTTAAATATAACTTTTAATGGATGAAACGGATGAAGTATGAAGCACTTTGAGAGGTGGTGCGGCTCCTTATAAAACTATTCTATAATTATAAAAGAAAGAAAATATATACCGTAAACCTCACAGTTTTACCTTTGATCTAAGAGATTGCATCAGGCCGATTCATATTTCAAAGACGTTTATGCTTAAATGAAACTCAAGACAGATTCTTTCACTCCAAGGTCGACTAACCGGTAAAGAGCAGCGCCGGGTCACGCCCACAGCGCTCGATTTTGCATGCATGCAAGCAAGCACAGGCGCCCGAACGTACACCTGTGCAAACACTCACGCGATTAAACACACACCGCCGCAGAGGTTCCCTGCAAGGCTCCTTACGATCCTCCGAGCAAGCCGCTCAGAGACACACAGGCGCTCGTCGTTAGGACAACGGCCCGAAGTAACACCCGCGACCCCGGAGAACGACCCCGTTAAAAGGGCCGGAGGTCACGTGGAAATGCCGAGCCCTTTACAGGTAGCGCCCCAACCTCACACAGCTGTCAGGAGAAAGCCAGAAAAAGTCGATCCAGAGATATACTGTGTGTGAGAGAGTGTGTGTGTGTGTGTGTGTGTGTGTGTGTGTGTGTGTGTGTGTGTGTGTGTGTGTGATGTATACAGGGATTATCAATCAGCACAAAATGTAAACACAGTACGTGTCTGTTTACACACACCTGCAGACGCTGCACATCTGTCTCTGTGCGTGTAATAGTCGAGCCGTTGACAGACAGCAGATTTCAGCCCCCGCTAAGTCTAAATTCACGCCCATCCGTCAGGGATTAAATTTAGACCTCAGACTTAGTCTGCCGCTATAGTCTTAGGGGAACGAGTCGAATTGTTTAGAGCCGGGTCTTATCCGTCAACCAGCAGCGTCCCGGCTAGACCGGAAGCGTTTGGCGCGTCACGCTTGGCCTTTTAGAAAACAACAGAACAAACGCACACTCACGTCTGGCCCTGATTGTGTCAGGCTGCAAAGGTGTAGACGTTTTTATAGAGCAGACCGATATATATATATATATATATATATAAATATATGTGTATGTGTATGTGTGTGTGGGTTTAAACTCACAATAGTTGATTGTGTTCGCAGGTTATCAGTCGGTCGCAAACACATATAAACTGAAAGCCAGAGATGTTTAGACAAACGAGCGGGAAAAAATGAAGAGGTCACAGTTTCTGAAAGCGTGCTGATCGTATATAAGGAATTAAATACTTAGCTTTTGCTTTTTTTATTGCACCAACATGACTTTGTTTTTAAATTTTTAAAAATCTTTTTAAAGTTACATTTAATGCAGGCCAGTTCCCATTATCGCGCAGCTCGTCACAGTTAGAGAGAAAACGTGTAACGTGGCAACTCCCGCGTCCTCGATTCCCGGCCGCTCCAAAGCTCCGATACTGGAGACTCCTTCCGCGAAAGGAAAAACCGTAAACGATACTTCATCGGAAGAAGGTGATCCGAGGTAAAGCAGGAGAAAAAAAGTCAGAGCCTCACTTAACAGCTTGGTGTTTATAAATGTTAGCGATGAGGGGAGAGAAAATCGATTCAGTGAGGTATCGCGATCCGTGATGTGTCCGACTCCAAAACTCATTAAAATAGATTTTTTTATTTTTATATATATATTTTTATTATATATATTTTTATTTATATCTTTGCACTTGATACGCAGTTCTTCTTTAAATCTATGGGTGGTACTAAATCGCACACATACACACACACACATTGGCATGCCTTGTCGTAGAAGCGAATCGTTTAGAATTGTAACAGAATCTTAAAAACAAACAGCTCTTATTGAACTGAGATATTTATAAAATGATAATGATATCGTATCGCGTGATCCCTGGTGATTCCCATCCCGTCTCCTCCCTCGTCTAGAGCGACTTGTCAAATACGAAGGACAAACTTTTCTCTAGCTTCCGTTACGGAATAACGAGACGAGAGTATAGACCAGACCGGCGGTTAGAATCAGCCACGCTCGGTTTCTCTCAGCCCTCTATGTTTTCCTCTCTCGCCTTTTACACCCTGTCCATCTGTCCTCTGTAGGAAACTTTCTGTCTTCGTTCTTTTTAAAAAAAATTTTTTTACATTTTTTACGAGGAGTGCGCAGTCACACCTAGTCTGAGACGTGATTTATAATCCTAGCTATCTAGCTAGAGCAGCATCATTTCTCCTCTGGCTCTGGGTTTTTCCGCACAGAGCCAAATGTCTCGACTTCGCCCTCGGTCATTCGCTCCAGTGTAACCTGAGCAGAAGAGAACAAAACCCATCGGGATGTTCCAGTGTCGGGCCAGGAAAAAGGTTTTCTCTTCTGTGCGATTTGGCTTTTCAGCCAAATTAACTAGCTGCATCTGGTCATTTGAAGCGAGGATAGTGATGATACTGTTAGCGATAAGAGTGATAGTGTCACGACAGATGTTTTAAAGTGTAAAAAAAAAAACATGCAGACGGAACTGCGGTGACGTTTTCAAAGAAGAATCTTCGTCAGTACACAAAAGGAAGCTGGAACTTATCAGATTTCTGTAAAAACAGTCAGATTAGCCGTTTAATTATGAGAGCACTTTAAAGATAGCATTGTGTGTGTGTTTGTGCTGTGTGTGTGTTTTCGTGCAGCAGGGATATTATCATTCTAGAGATGTAGGGCAAGTTCTCGTCAAGGCCAGATTGCGAGTGTGCTCGCTCCGCTCCAGCCCAAAACCGGTTCTGACCGCTTCTGACTGGTTGTTAGAGGCAAATTATGTCGTCTGGTCCTTCCTCCATCCTCTTCCTCTCTCTCTCTCTTTCTCAGTGTGTGTGTGTGTGTGTGTGCTGAGTGATATCTCTAGGCCATCGACTCGGTCAGCACACGAGCTAAAATTAGCAAGTGATGCAAATCCACTGGGATCTGACAGTGTGTCCCTGATACACATCATCTCTACACACACACACACACACACACACACACACACACACGAATCCTCGTAAACGCAGCTGCAAATAAGTGCTAGACGTGCGCGTGCACAGACGTCTCGTCACGCGCCTGGCGTATTAATAAAGTAACGATTTCAGAGAGCTCAGGTTTGCAGTCTAGACTCCGTGTGTGTGTGTGTGTGTGTGTGTGTGTGTGTACTGTAAACCGATCCGTATTGATCAGCTCCTCTGCCTCCTCTCTGAAAGGTCAGCTCTGTAACCCTCGTCAGTTTTTTTTCCCCATAATCCTCAGCAAAGCCGAACAAAGAAGCGTGTGGGTTTTGATCGACGCAACCAGCAGCCAATCAGAAGCAGAGATTCACGTTTCATTCGTGACAGTTCAGTCTACAGCCGAACGTGAAGTGCAAATGTAACGGCGCCCCGTTTTGTCTGCCCTGTTCATTAGGATGTGCATCGTCGGCCTAAGCCTACCGCAGTGCATCATGGGAGTTCAGTCTGTTTAACACTGTGGGGAAAAAATCTAATCAGTTAATTATTTCAGACTCTCTCTCTCTCACGCTTTGTCTGTCCCTCTCTCTTTGTCCTCTATAGTGAAAGATTTCAGACACACTGTCTCTCTTTGTCTCGCTGAGATTCTGTCTCTATTTCTTCATATTGTATGTCCTTTTCTATGTTTATATGTCTTTTTTTTGTCTCAATCTCTCTCTCTCTCTTTCTCCCACTTTGTCTCTTTATCTCACTCCATCTTACTTTCTTCTTTGTCTCTTCTGACTTTCTCTCAGTCTGACTCTCCGTCATTTGTCTCTCTCTCTGTCTCTTTGTCTCTCTCTCTCTTTGTCTCCCTCAGTCTGACTTCCTTCTTTGTCTCACTTTCTGTCTGCTTCTTTCTCCGTCTTTCTCTCAGTCTGACTCTCCGTCATTTGTCTCTCTCAGTCTGACTCTCTGTCTTTGTCTCTCTCTCTCCCTCTCAGTCCCTTTCGTGTCTCTCTGTGACTCTATGCATTTATGTTATTCTGTCTCTCTGTCTCCTTTGTCTGTCTTTGATTTTGCCACATTCACGTGGTATGGTTATCCTGCCTCTTTCTTTCTTTCTCTCTGTGACTCTCTGCCTTTCTCTTACTCTGTCCATGTCCTGGTCTCTATTACTTTCTCACTGTCTACCTCTCCGTGTCCTTCTCTGTCTGTCTCTCTCTCTCTGTCTCTTCCTCTCTCTGTCTGTCTCTAGTGGAGTCTCCTTGGCGTCTCTTAGTCATGCTTATTTTCAGTCCCTTGCCCAGCAGCTAGACTTGTAAACCAAAGTGTGTGTGTGTGTGTGTGTGTGTGTGTGTGTGTGTGTGTGTTGGGGCAGATTTTAGCAGCACCATGCTACGAGACTTACGGTCCCTTCTGTATGTGTGTGTGTGAGATGAGTTGTCTAAATATCAGTGGAGGGATTGCAGACCATGCTAGATCAGATTTTAGCAGGCAGTGAGTGTGTGTATGTGTGTGTGTGTGTATAGGAGTACATATGGAGTGACACTAGCCCTGCTTCTCACTCAGCTCTCTCTTTCTGTGTCTGTATGTGTGTGTGTGTGTGTGTTTCAGCCTGTCAGGTGTGTCGGAGGATAAACTGATAAACGAGAGGAAAGTGAAGATGGAGGACGGTCCAGAGGTCCTCGTTAAGGGTGAGTCCCCCGTCTGTCCGTCTGTCTGTCTGTCTTCACTGTGCGTGACTGATCACCTGCATGACGTCTCGATGTCAGTCGAATCAACACGTATGACATCACACCACCTCTCCAAGGTCGTCATGGAAACCTGTCGGTATATAACTATATATAACTATATAACCTGTCGGCAGTATAAACTAAACACAATGTAGACGCTTCGTTTGTAATAATCTCACACACACACTCACACACACACACACACACACACACACACACACACACACACACACACACACCATCTTGGTGTTGGAGTTTATTACAGATCTTTCCGCAGCCTTCGAAGATAAAACCGACGGATGCATCAAAGAGACAAGGATTTCTGAAGTTTAAAATTTAGGGGACGAGCTTTCACCTAAAACATTACGCGCGTGTGTGTGTGTGTGTGTGTGTGTGTGTGTGTTTTTTCTGGATCGCCGTGTGACGTCAGCGTGTGTGAATGCGCACAGTTGCTTCCACCGCACTCCTGCCAGTGTGTACCGTGTAATAATAAATGCTAAACACGACCGTCTGCCACCAGTCTGTCTGCTCTCTCTCTCTCTCTCTCTCTCTCACACTCTCACACACACACACACACACACACACACACACACACACACACACACACACACACACACACACACACACACACGTCTACCCAATCACATACACACATACAACAAGCAATCAGTGGGTAAAGCAGTAGCAGTGATCATGCATTTTCCTGTTCCAATGTTTTGGTTGTCTCACAAATGTGCACACACACACACACACACACACACACACACACACACACACACACACACACACACACAGTGAGGAGAAAGCAGCAGGTGGTTTCCATCTGGAAGCGGCAGTGGAGGATCGTGACGTTGCTCACGCGTCACCTTTTCTCCACGAAGCTTTCCAGAGAACTGCCTTTTCCCACACACACACACACACACACACACACACTCGCTAAAACTTTTTTGTATTCCCTCGTCTCACACAAAATCACGTGCATGTGTTTTCTCATGGTGCCACGGAGCTTAACTCTAACCAGATGTACGTGTGTGTGTGTGTGTGGGTGTGTGTGGTTTTGTAGGCTGGTTGCTGCGCGAGGTGCAGGCCGGTTGGATCCGGTACAGGAGGTTCTGGTTCACCCTGACCGCAGACTCTCTGGAGTGTTACAGCGGCCCTGAGAAAGACGCTCGCACCGTGGGCATGTTGGTCCTCACCTCGCTCTGCTCCGTCCTCTGGCCCGACAAACACACCTTCAAACAGACAGGTAACACACACACACACACACACAGAGAGAGAGAGAGAGAAAGCGCAATCCGATCTCTTCATCAGCTCACAGATGCTCCTGATTGGCTGGTGTCGCTCTGATTGACACGCACTGAGATCGTCCCGCCCACTCATTTATGACCTTAAAAAAAAAACCTACTAGAAGGGACAAGAGTGTGTAGTGTGAGACACCAGCGCTGGGTTTTTTATTGAGGCGCTTCGGTGAGTCAGCGGCACTCAGTCGCTCCGTTCATGCGGCAACACACACGGGGGCGGAGTCACCCGGGGGCGGAGTCACCCGGGAGCGATAGAAACGAAAAGAGAAGTAAAGAGCGACAGATGAGAGGAATTATTGTCTGGAGAGAAAGAGGAGTCTGACCAGGCCGACTTAGTCACACTGGACCGTGTGTGAGAGTGTGTGTGTGTGAGAGTGTGTGTGAGTGTGTGTGTGTGTGTGGGAGAGTAAGAATGAGGCTGTGTGTGTGTGTGTGTGCTGGTCTGTATGATCCAGTGTTCTCTTGACTCACACTTGTGCGTGTGCGTGTGTGTGTGAGAGAGATGTTCCGAAGAGTGTCCAAGAATTTGATCTAAATACAAATCATTCTGATTAAGTAACCTGTGTGTGTGTGTGTGTGTGTGTGTGTGGTCTTAATGGTCCAGTGTTCTCTCGTTCTTCACATCCATCACATCACACCACGTGTGCTGAGCATGAAAGTCTTCTAGTGTGTGTGTGTGAGAGAGATGTCCAGGAAATTGACCTTAATTACAAATCATTCTGATTTAGTAACCTATAGTGTGTGTGTGTGTGTGTATGTGTGTGTGTGTGTGTGTGCAGGTTACTGGAGTTTGACGGTGTTTGGGCGGAAACACAGCTACAAACTCTTCACTAAACACTTTAACGAGGCGGTGCACTGGGCGTGTGCGGTGCAGAAGGTCATCGACAGCAAAGCGCCGGTGGAGACACCGACTCAGCTCCTCATCCGCGACATAGAGGTGAGCAAATGCGCACACACACACACACACACACACACACACACACACACACATATATATATATATATTATATCATAGAAAAAAAAATCAATAATTCATCTAAAGTCAACAGATGGCGCTGTACTTTTTTTTTTTTTTTTTTTACACGCTCATGAGTGTGCGATTAAATTCCACGCGGACGAAGTCACGGGCACATCTAGTGTGTGTATATAGTGTAACACACACTCACACACACAGTTTGTCCGACTGTAACCGCGGTCATGAAAATATCTTCGTCTTAAGTGGTCGTCATGGCAGCAACACGACATCATTCCACTTCTTGTTTTTTTTTCTTTCTGTAGCCTTCTCCAGAAAGCCACGCCCCCAAACGAGCACACATACACACACACACATACACACGAGAACAGGTCACACGTTTCAAGTCACAACGCCTTCGCACGGCGTCTTGAGATTTTCCTTCGGCGCCGAGGAGTTGACGGCAACAATGTGTAAACAACTTTAGTCGTTTTTTTTTTTCTCCTTCTTACAGATGCATGTAAACACACACACACACACTACGTTTTTTTTTTTTTAAATAATATTTTTTTTAAATGCTCACGTGTCCTCCCGAGCCACGATATCTGCAGCGAGTTATAAATAACGAGGAGCCGCACCGCTGCGAATAACCCGCGCCTGTAAATAAGCGTCCGTCTGATGTAATGCAGACGCCGTATTAATAGCTTCCTGGTTGCTAGTCGGGATTCCCGCTCCATGGCGATCCCTCCGCGAGCTAAGACGCCAGGCATCGTAGATACACACACACACACACACACACACACACACACACACACACACACTGGGAGAGTGGATCGTTTAGTGGCCTGACGCAGACGCCTGACACCGTCTGGTCTGATCGAGACAAAGAGTAAACAAGATCTCCAGGAGTGAATCCGGGGTCCCAGCGTCAGATTATAGACCGTATCGCCGCCGTCACCCCGACCCCGGGGGTGCCACGCTATTCCGATGGTGTAGTGGCACTGTGGTTTGGGACGCAGCCCAACCCTGAGGTCATTCACTCCGTCCGTGCAGGCTCATTCAACCCACACACACACACACACACACATTTATGTTTACACAAACTGGCCAAGGGTCAGAGGGTTCATGTGCGAGTTCAGTATGAGCGCGCTGCCCAGGTCCTGTGTGTGTGTGTGTGTGTGTGTGTGTGTGTGTGTGTGTGTGTTTGTGTGCTCATTTGTGTTAGATACGTTCCTGTAAATCAGTAGGAGGAAGTAGACAAGTGTTTGGAAGCTCAGGACAAGAGGAGAAAAAAAGCATTATAAATCTGTGTGTGTGTGTGTGTGTGTGTAGGAGAACAAGTTCAACCCCGAGGTAGTGGAGCACATCTATCAACACAATCCTATCCTGACGTACACACAGAGTCCTCTCTACGCTCCTCTGCTACCTTTCCCCTACGGCAGCCTGGACCACCTACGTGAGTAAAACACACACACACACACACACACACACACACATGAAAACATATTTATACACAGTACACATTAAAATCCAAGATGGATGTAAAATATTGACAAAAGCGTAAAGTGCTTACGTGTGTGTGTGTGTGTGTAGATTTAGGCGGTAAAGGCTATGTGTCGGTGCGAGAGGAAGCCGTGAGACTCTTTAACTGCGTGCAGCAGCTGGAGTCAGAGCGAGAGCCCGTCCCGCTGATCCAGGGCGTCCTGCAGACCTGCCTCGACCTCCGACCCCTGAGGGACGAGCTCTACTGTCAGCTCATCAAGCAGACGAGCATCGCACACCCCCGGCCGCACACGCACGCCGGCACGCAAACGCAGACAGGCGCCCGGCTGCGCTACTGGCAGCTGCTGACCTGCGCCAGCTGCACCTTCCTGCCCAGCAGCCCCGTCCTCCGATACCTGCGCTTCCACCTCAAGAGGTGACTCACCCCCTTCACACACACTCACACACGGTAACATATCAAAAGTGCAGGAATCTTTGTGCAGGAAAAAAATTCAAATGATTGTTTCCCGGTTGCCTAGCAACACGTTTCTCACGACACTGACCATCACCTTCCCACAGTAACGACGCACTCCTGGGTATACACACACACACACACACCTTACAGATATGTGTCAGCACATCTGACATTTCTCTTGCTCTCGCGTTCTCTCACACACACACACACACACACACACACACACACACACATAACGAAAGCGTGTAAACAAACATAAACCGCACCCGGGCTTGTGGCTGAGTGCGCGGAAACAGCTGCTCGCCCAAGTTGACTCTTGTGGAAAATTCTCTTTCCTGTCCGCTCTCTCTCCCCACATAAACACACACACACACACACACACACACACACACACACACACGTAGACAGGGAGAAGGACACGAGGAGGACAGCGCTGTGAGACCGAGCGCCGTTTCTCATCCCACGCCTCATTGAGAGCCCGAGTGCTGCAGAGTAAAGAGAACGAGGGAAGAGATGAAAAGATAAATAAACGAGCGCGCAGTGAGGGAAGATCCAAGAACACAAGTTCTCGCAGACCCTCTTACACTTTATACACCTTTTTAAACATTTAGAATTTTTTTTTGTTGTTAATCATAGAAGGAAATCTGGATCAAATCGAACACACAAACGAATAAATAAACACACGCCCCGCCACACCCAGCCAGGTTCATGACGCTCAAACCGCACAACGTGCCGCGCCGCTCCACTCTTTGTATCTGCTCCTTATTCCTTCTCCCTGGTGTTAACACTTGACGCCGTGCTGTGCTGTGCTCGCGGCAGGGTGCAGAGCGTGTGCGTGGACACGGAGGTGGAGAGCTACGCCTCGTTCATCGCCCAGGCCCTGGAGAAAACGCGCTGCCGTGAGTGCGTGCCGTCCTGGGAGGAGATCCAGGGCCTGATGACGCGACAGGAGATGGTGTGTACCGTCCACTACCCAGGCCCGGGCTGCTGCAGGATCCCGATCAGCTCACACACTACCGCTAACGAGGTATACACCACTCACTCGATGCTGAAAGATACTTATTAAGAACTAAATACACTCTTATATATATATACACACACTATATTGCCAAAAGTATTGGCTCGTCTGCCTTCACATGCATCTGAACTTGAGTAACATCCAATTCTTAAACCATATGCTTTAATATGATGTTGGCCCCGCCCCCCCTGCAGCTAAAACTCTTCTGGGAAGGCTTTCCACAAGGTTTAGGAGTGTGTTTATGGGAATTTTTGCCCGTTCTTCCAGAAGCGCATTTGTGAGGTCAGACACACTGATGTTGAACGAGAAGGCCCGGCTCCTCCCCGTCTCCGCTCTAATTCCCAACCACAAAATCCCAAAGGTGACTCTCTGTCAGGACTTCTTGCCTCATGAATGCTCGGCGCACAAATGCGCTTCTGGAAAAACGGGCAAAAATTCCCATAAAAACCCCGTGGAAAGAGTCGAAGCTGTTATAGCTGCAGAGGGGGCGGGGCCAAGATCCTACTAAACCCTATGGATTAAGAATTAGATGTTACTCAAGTTCATATGTGTGTGAAGGTAGACGAGCCAATACTTTTAGAAAAATAGTGGGTATATATACATATAAAGTACAGTACAGACCAAAGTTTGGACACACCTTCTCATTCAAATTGAATTTGTATTATGAAATGAAGGTCAGTCAGTCCGAAAAATTGGGAAAACTTTGAAAGTGTCCCCAAGCGCAGTCACAAAAACCATCATCAAGCGCTACAAAGAAACTGGCTCACATGCGGCCCAGGAAAGGAAGACCGAGAGTCGCCTCTGCTGCGGAGTATAAGTTCATCCGAGTCACCAGCCTCAGAAATCGCAGGTTAACAGCAGCTCAGATCAGAGAGCAGGTCAATGGCACACAGAGTTCTAGCAGCAGACACGTCTCTAGAACAACTGTTAAGAGGAGACTGTGTGAATCAGGCCTTCATGGTAGAATATCTGCTAGGAAACCACTGCTGAGGACAGGCAACAAGCAGAAGAGACGCGTTTGGGCTAAAGAACACAATAAAGGAAACTCGCTGAATGAGAAGGGGTGTCCAAACTTTTGGTCTTTTATATATATCTTATCTTATATATATATTATATACACACACAGTACTGTGCAAAAGTATTAGGCACATCATTATCTGTAGGACAAATTTTGTTATATAAGTTTATTATGTTTGCATTATTATGTACAAGACTATTCCCTACAAAGATAAACTACAATTAATGAATAAATACCATTACAGAAGATATTTGCCTGCCTGTAAAGAAAGCGACATATTACATGACAGACCAGGGGAAAAAATAATCAATAATGTCGACTCCTGGGTTTTGCATGAAAATGGAAAGGAGCGAGTGTGACGAAGTTACCAAAAGAACTCGTATTCTCCAGCACGCTCAGTAAAACCTAACAGCTGTTTTATTTACAGTTCTGTGCAAAAGTCTTGGGAACATCCAAACAAATGCTATGTGCAATGATGCTTTTGAAAACATTTCTACATTAAAAGAATCCTTCTTGTTATAGCTTTAGTGACCCCCCCCCCTCTCTCTTTCTCTCTGTAGGTGGTGAGGAAGGTGGCGGAGCGACTCGGCTTGCAGCACAGCCGCAACACCTTCGCTCTCTTCGAGCAGAAAGACTCCTGGGAGAGAGCGATTGGGGGCGGGACCATCATCGCCGATGTCATCACCAGGTTTGAAAAGTAAATACTTGAATGAACATCGAGACCAAGAATCCTTCAGAACTCCTCGGTCATAGCAGCACACGCGCGAAACCTTCAGACCGGTTTTATTAACGCGCCGGGATTAGAACAGCGTCGCGTCAGGCACCACAACACGGGAGCGCGAGCACACACACACGCTTTTGCACGTGTGTCCACCACGTGCGATTTAGCTTTAAGTCCCGAGACAGGCCAGCGTGAGAGCAATGTCATCAGATTCGCCTGATGTGGAAAGCAAACTGAGCAAGATAAGAAGGCCAGCTGGAATAAAAGGCATCTGTTTGATTCTCGGAAGAGTGTGTGCGTGTGTGTGTGTGAGCGTGGGGTTGGGTTTTTTTTTTTTTTTTGCAAAGCTTGTTGAAACAGGCGTTCCTAGAATTGGAAGTTCAGGGACATGATACACGCTCTCACACGCTCACAAAAACACGAACTGCAGACACAGTGCTATAAAAGGCCTCTGTGTGTGTGTGTGTGTTATGTAAAGCACGTTGTTTATGAACGATCGGTGTGTTTAGTGTGCAGGATTCTTGGCACATTTCTTTAATAGTGAGTCCTGTTGCATTCATCATGCTGATAAGAGTGTGTGTGTGTGTGTGTGTGTGTGTGTGTGTGTCTTCCTCTCAGTCTGTCGGTGAAGGAGTCAGAGCCCGAGTGTCAGTGGAGGCTGTGCTTTAAACTCTACTGCCTCCTGGACACGGACAGCATCAGCACAGACAGCATCGAGTACTTGTTCCTGTACGAGCAGGTGAGACGCGGCGTCGCGAGCGCTAGAGAATAATTAAGTACACCCTGTTCGAAAGGTGCTTTAAAGGCATTTTAAAAGTTTACATTCGTATTTCCAAAGCTTAGAAGAAAGGAACAGGAGTAGATTATTAAAAAAAAAAAAAAACAGAATAGTGTCATGATAAATAAATGTATATGAAATAAATGTGTGCAGACATTTAGTGAAAGTCAAAGTGACTCGTGAACATTATTAAAAAACATACCGTATATACATTATAATAATAAGTCTGTATCTCTGTGTGTCAGTGCCATGAGATGGTAGTGCGAGGTCAGCTGCCCGTGTGTGAGGAGGACCTGCTGTCTCTCGCCGCTCTCAGGCTGCAGGCTCTGCTCGGCGATCACGGCTCGCTGGCCCCGTACCCACCGCTCGAGCAGCTGTACCCGAGCCGCGCGCTGGAGACCCGCGCCCTGCTCCCTCCCCCCGAGGCCCCCGGGTGCCCATTCCCGGCCGGGATCCTGGGCGCGCTGTGGGGTCAGAAGCGGCGCGACGGACAGGAGCAGAGAGAGCGCGCCAGGCTGCGTGACGAGGCCACCGCGCTGTCCACCAGCATCATGGAGCGCTGGAAGTCTCTGTCCGGGTACAGCCGCGCGGACAGCATGGCCGCCTACCTCGCCATCGCACGCCAGTGGCCGGGCTTCGGGTGTACGCTGTATGAGGTGGACTTCTATATGGTGAGACATGCGGTTCTGATGAACTCAATACAATGTGATGTGATGTACAGTAATAACCGTCTCTCTCTCTCTCACTCTCTCTGTGCGATTCAGAGTTCGAGCGGGAGTTTCTCTCAGCGTCTGTGGCTGGGCGTGGCCGCCTCCTGCGTGTCCCTGTATCGCCCGGGCGAGGCCGAGGCGCTGGAGTCGCTCCCCATCGCGCAGATCTGCTCGTACGGCGTGTCCGACAGCAACACCTTCACCATCACCGCCACCGACCGCCACCTGCTCTTCCACACCTCCGAGGTAATCCCGCCCCCCCGGGGTTTTTTTTTTTCTTTTCTCCCCTGTCTCGGCGCAATCCAGATGTTCGAGCTGTCCTCTTAATTAACCATCTCACTTCAGAAAAAATAATAACAGAAATATAATACAGGGTGTCTAAAAATTTGAAATATGAATCTGAGGAACTACGTGTCCAAGGCAAAATCAATTAAATAAAAGATTTCTTTATCAAAATTCCAACAACATATTCAAACGATAAAGATTTAATAACTGACTTCACAAATGTTCACTACGACACGAGTCAAGACGCTAGTCCAGCTCCAACACATTTCACTTTCGGCGAGTCACTTGCATGCCCAACTGTGGGTTTTGTCCCCCCCAAATGTGAACATTATGCTTGTTGGTATGAAATCTGGCCTCATCGCTGAAAACAGGACACTTTCATCTTCAAGTTTCTGTCACATAATTTATTTATTTTTATAATTATTGTTTAGATTTTTTTGGGACGCCCTGTATACCACAGTGTATATGTATGTTTGTCTAGAACACGCTGGTGTTTCAGTCTCGTCCGTGCACTAAAGCGTCTCGGCAGGATCTCGGTTCAGCGTTTTAGTCTCCTTAGCGAGTTCTCTCTCTGCGCGGGTTTTATTCTGCAGCAGGCCGCGTCTCAAACCGCATGGCTGTGCACTACTGTCGAGTGTACGCATGTGATCCTCCGTCCCTCTTTCTCTCTCTCTTTTCACTTCACCGTTTCTCGTGACTGGAGTAGAGTGACTCGGCAGCTCTCACGCTCTGCCTGTTCATCCATGTTTATCTCCGTCTTTCTCACTCTCTCTCATCAAGTCTCACTTCTTCTCAGCTCTGTCATTTTTCTATCTGTACGTCTCCCTCTGATTTCTCCATGCAATAGTAGAGTTACACATCAGCTCTCTTTTCTCTTTGTATCTCTACATCACTCTTTCTCTCACTCGTTCTCTTCCGTCACTGTGCACCTGATCATTGTGTTCTGATCTCTCTCTCTCTTTCTCTCTCTCTCTGTCTCTCTCAGCTGACTGAGATCATGCAGCTGATGAATGCCTACTTCAGTGCCACCCGACGCCAGCTGGCCAAGGACGACTGCATCACCATGGATACCGGCTCCAAGCTCCGCCCCTCCCTGCTGGAACTGCCCTCTCACCCGGTTTGAAGGGAGCCGGTTCTCAAGCCAAACCCCCACCCCCACGATCCCCCTCCCCCCCAACCCAAATCTCCCAGCCACCCATCCAGTCGCTCCGCCCGCTCCGTCCCAAGACGCAGAGACTCGATCCGTCCCCGAGACGAGAGCAAGGGGCGGGATAAACGACGGCCAGCGGTCACAGAATTCCAAGCACGCAAGCTCCTGGCTGTGAGGGGGAAAATCTGCTCAGTACGGAAAGGACAATGAGCAAACACAAAAACACACACACCGTGAGAGACACACTCGCACACAATTCCCGATGACTGGACGTCCATGTTTGGCGGACGTGAACTTCACCCATCCTACTTTATATTTCCTACGAAACTATGGGATTTTACAGACACTCGCCACGGTGCATTATGGGATTTCAGAACTGCACTTCAGACTTGTAGACTAGTGCACTGTGTAGTGGATAGGGTGTGATCTGACACGCAGCTTTTGTGTGTGCGATCAAACCAAAGCATCGTAAGCGTCTCTTTTAAGTATTTTATTCCTCGAGAGAGAGAGAAGCAGATGGCCATTTTGGATCACGGCAACTTTTTTTTTTCTTCCTTTTTACTGAGACGTTGGAGTGAAATCATGTCATCATCTCTAAAAGAAACGCCAAATTTCTCTCACACACACACACCATCATTTGCTGTCTGAAGCTCGCTTCCAGTTAATAAAAAAATAGTAGGATTTCTGTAGGATGAGCAGCGCACATGCAGCACAGCGCATAACCTTAGCAGAATAATCCACTCAGCTCACATCTGTTCACATCATTTTCCGCTTTTTTATACTATGATATAATATAATATAATATGTAAAATGTTCCTTTTTTTTTGTTTTTGTTTTTTTTTAATTTATGGATGTCTGTGTATTTTTTATGACTTGTTTTTGTATCTCTTTAAGAAGACGTGTACAAGTGTATTATATTCCCGTCATCATTAACCAGACCCAGGGCCCAGGAGTACCCAGTCCCAGTGTATATATTTAAGTTGTGTATATTGTTTTTAAACCCGTATCCAGAGGGCTAAACAAAACAAATGAAAACACGAGACGCGCATCCCGATGGCGAGAAAACGCCACGTTTATTCGACACGGACCAAATGTTTCAGGGTGATGAGAAGAGACGGGCGTTGTCAGGTTTTTTTTTTTTTCCGTTAGTTTTTTTTCTCGTCCTATAATAAGCACTGACCTCGAGGTTAAGCTCGAGTCGCGCGTGTTCGTTACCTTGTTCGTGCCTCGGATACACTCGCCACCTGTGCCTGGAACAAGACGTCCAATCGATCCTGAGAGCAAGAACTGTGATTATTTCAAAGTCAGCGTCATTAGATAATATCCTGAAAGCAAAATGCCGACAAAATCACCTTAGAGAGATTTAAAAAGTCTATTGTTGATGTAACTGTGTGCGGCCCTTGTTATCAGATCATATTCCATCATAATCTATCAATTCTGCTGAAATAAAAAAAACAGTTCTTGCTGGATAGACTTTTTTCCTCCCACCCTGAAGTGTCATTTTGTACAACTTGTTTTTGTGTAAAAAAACAAAACAAAACAAAAAGTTCCCGTCCCTTTCTCGTTCGCCGCCGCTCTTTCCTTCCTCATCCGAACAGCATCGCCGCTCTTTTTTTTCCCGTGCGTCACTTAAGCAGCTGCAGGCAGCTCCGCCCACCGTCTTAAAAGCTTCACGCCGCATACGCTAACACAGAGTGTTGAGTCGGGATGCTGCGCGGTACCGCGCCGTGTTGCGCGTCTGTAGCCAGTTGCACTATTGTCTGTACAGCTAACGTTAACGTGCAATAATAAAGAATGATGGTGGATATTGTCATGTGATTCAATAATAAAGGCAGCACCAAATGGACCAGCGTTTGTGTCGTGTTGTTTTTTCGGGTGAAACATGTACATATATAAGGGGCGTTTAAATCAAACCGGGACTCGTGGTGGAATTAATGAAGGTGCAACACCGATCTACATTTATAGAAGACTTTAAGCGCGGTACAGTGATGAGAAAGAAGGAAGAGACGCATCTGTCTGTGGGAACTGTAACAGACAATCAATCATTCACCAACACCACTTGCACAAAACAGGAACTCAGCTGAGCGTTATCGCCACGTCCTCCGTCACAGTCCTGACCTCGCTCCAAACCACTTCTACATGTTTGGGCCATTAAAGGAGTTCCTGGGAGGCCGGCGTTTCAGACATGAAGCAGGCGTGTGTCAACGTCGCCTAGAGATTGGAGAGTGTCCAAGCACTAGTGAAACACTGAGATAAGTGCATTAGAGTAGCAGAGGATTATATGGAGAAATAAAGAGAGTTTTAACCCTCATGCGTTCTATTATTTAGCACAAGCAATAGTCCCAGATTGACTTGAACATACATTGCACATACACACATTAGATCACCTCGCACCTGTTCACCGAGACGCTTTGTTGTGAAGTTTCTTTTTCACACATGGCCATGCTGCAACAACAACAACAACAACAACAAAAAAAACAACTACAACAAAAAAAAATTTTCAACTAGGAATTCCTAGTTGGAAAAAATCTGAAGGGTTCCCTCAACCCAAGCGAAGACAAAAATCAACATCCCTGCTTGGAGTAAAAATCAGCCATATTTAAACACGCCCACTATCTCTTCTGATTGGGTGACGTCTACTGACATCAAAGTGATCGTTGTGTCTTGTGAACTTACGGAGAGAACAGAACAGAACACAGACGTTTTCACATCGCCGTGCAGGAACACAGTGCAGGAACAAATTGCTACTGATTTGTTCTTGCACTAAAAAAAAATTTTTGCTTAAAATTTTGTTAAAGCAAGTTTATTCTTAAAATCGGGGATTCTCAAACTTTCTTTTTATTTTATTTTTGGATCTACATTACCCTTTTGGCTGTCCAGTACATTTAATTTCATTATTGAGAATTAATACATTAGTTTATTTATTGCCCATAGTGTGTGTGTGTGTGTGTGTGTGTGTGTGTGTGTGTGCGCGCCATGTGATGGATTGGCACCTTGTCCCCTCTTGGTGCTCCTGGGATCGGCTTCAGGCCCCCTGCGACCATGTGTACAGGATGAATCGGTATGGATGATGATGAGGATGAAAATAATAATGGGATGTGATTTCCACCAACAACTTAAAGCTACATTTAAAAATAAATAAATAAATAAATAAAGTAATTCTCTGGATATCTTTCATCACTCAATCCTCATCAGAACTGAATTATATATATATTTTAAAAAGATTAATTTCCATTCAAAGCCACCTCGATGTGAACAGGAATCCAAGTACGACCGCGTGACTCCAACACCTGTTTGGAACCATAAAGACTTTTGGTTTAATTATAATCTTCAGATACGTTTTATGTTCAAATGACGGCAATTTGTACAAATTCAACAGCGGCCTTTGTACTGTGTTGTACAGTGGAATATTGTAACGCACAACATTCAACCGTGAAATAATTCAAGAGAGTTTGAAACCTCTTAGAAAATCATTTATTTAATTTCACACAAACTATTTACAATATCAGGATGGAGAGATTGAGGAGACGACGAGGCTCGGGAGAAATAGAAACTTTGCGTTTAAACATTGCTGTGTTTTTCAGGGCGACTTTACTCCGTACTGATCTGCTGATTTCCTAGAGAGAATAAACACTAACGTGTGCACTAACATCAGTAGTGATGATGTGAGTATAAACTCAGGCAGGCGGGTTTAAGGATCGTCTGGAGAGCGCTGCGGTGAGAGACGGATGTGTTTTTTATTTTTTATTCCTGATTATCGGTCAGATGAATCGTCTTATTAAAAGCTCGGAGCTTAAAAATAAACAATCGATCCCTAAAAAAAAAAAAAAAGCCACAGCACTACTCTGTATAAGTAAAGGAAAAATAAAGTGTGTGTGTGTGTGTGTGTGTGTGTGTGTTAGAGAGTTGAACAGGAAGGTGCACTCCTGGATCTCGTCTGTCTTTGCCCTTTTCTCAGTCAGGCTTATCGTTTTTCCGCTCCACCCTGTTCTTCCTACGGAGCGAAGCTTTCAGCGAGACCACCCTGCCTTATCTGCTTACTCAGGACCCTGAGTGTGTGTGTGTGTGTGGGGGTGTGTGTGGTCCTGACAGCAGGTGTGTGTAACGAATGAAGGAGCGATAGATAAAGGCGTTAACAATAGACTGAAATAGAGAGAGAGAGAGAGAGAGACTGATATACTTGTATATACGCTGAAGTGCACATCATTCACACTCGAATGTTTCAATAAGTCCAGGGCCTGCAAGTGCACGAGTGTGTGTGTGTGTTAGAGAGAGAGAAAGAGAGAGAGAGAGAGAGAGAGAGAGTGAGTGAGTGAGTGAGTGTTACTGCTCCTGCGCTCCCCAGGAGATGTAATCGGGCCGCGTGGCGGCGCTGTACTCGTCGATCAGGTGCTGCACCACCTCGCGCGAGTCGTCCAGCTCGTCGAAGTTGTCCTTGAACATGTCCTCCTTGCGGAACTGCTCAAGGAACGCCTCGCGCTTGCGAAGCTTGTCGTACTGACGGCACGTCCTCTCGAACAGCTGCGAGAGGGGCGGGGAAAAACAAAAAACAAAAACAAAGGTCAACATCAGGTTGTGAGACGCTTTTCTGCTCGGCGCGGCTGTACAGAGTGTTTAGCTTATTTGCATTAATTTGATCTTCCAGTCTGAACAAACAAGTTTTTTTTTCTACTTGCTTATATGGAAATTGGTACGCTTATTTAAAAAAAAAAAAAAAAAAAAGGTCTATTCAAAATCCCGACTTAAACAAGTTGTTTGTGATCAAAAACCCTCCGATGTGGCTGGATAAAATAGATAAATAAATAAATATTTTGCAAAGAAGAGCGGGCCGAAATTCCTCCACGGCGATGTAAGACACTCATTATTAGGTTATTAGGGGAGGGGCGATTACTTTTCCACATAGCGCCAGGTTGGTTGTTAGGCCGTGTCCAGATGTAGCCGGGTATTTTTAAAAACCCTGGACAAAGATATTTTTAAAATGTAGGTCGTGTGGACAGAATTATTGGAAAGTAGAAAAATCTCAGTTTTTAATAAATACCCGGCTACGTGTGGACATGGCCTTAGTTAGCAGCAGTTAGCGAGTATCCTACGCCCAGCATTAGTTTTTGTTTTGTTTCTTAGATTAGATTTGGTTCTTGTGTTAAAGTTAGAAGGGTTTTGTTTTGTTTATTTCTTTGCTTTAAGCTCCGCTCATGGCTCTCACTGTCTGAGTTTATCATTTGTATATATTTTTGTGAATATTGCTTCTTTCATCATGTGAGTTTTGGTTTCCACTGTAACCAAGTAGCAAATTGGGTGTACTAAAGTTTTTGCTTTACTATACTAACCTACTATACTAACTTTTTTTCCCCTTATCGCGGCTTCCCATTTCCTCTAAACATCAATGGCGAGAAGAGCAACTGAGTAGTAAACTCTAACATTGTATTTACTTAATTTATCTTTGTGTAATATTAAAAGTTTGTCCCCATTAAAAGTCCCTGAGATGACACTGTGACGTTCGATGTGGTTCGTGTGAACGTCGATCGAAACCCGTGGCGTGATTAAGCACCGGTCCAGATGTTCCTATTAGTGAAGTGTTTTGTGTGTATGCGGTATCACGAGTCACTTTGTAAACGCAGAGCAGACGAGACAGACGGGTTTCTGATTGACAGCGTGACCTTTCGCGCGTGAAACAGGAGCGCCTCGGGGACAAACCGCTGCAGCTGAACGCTAAACGACAGCGGGCAGAAAGGTGTGTCGTGTGTCGAGGCCCGGTAATGAGAGGTTATACGGCTGGAATGCAGAACCAGCGGAGGCGCTTTCTTTCCCCGTGACGTCCCGGAGTCTTAACCTCGGATCAGACGTGCGACGCGATGACCTTTTGAAGGGCTACAAAAAAAACTTACATTCCAGCTGTGATGTAGTGACGCCGTCGGGGCGGTGGGCGGAGCTTACCGAGGAGATGCTGGTGTGATTGGCCATCATGAGGCCGCTGACGCGGTGAGCCGACGGCAGGTACGGGGACTTGCGCGAGAGCGCGACCTGGATGCTGGCAGGGCCCCACGGGATAAAATTGGCCAACTTCCTCTCTCTGATCCTCTGGAGGCTCTTGTGGACCTGCGGGGTGACGGAGAGCGTGTGGTTAAAGGACGCGCCCCCTTGTGGACACCCGCGGCAGTGTGGTGCGCTGATCTTTTCTACACACCTGTGTGGGATCCACCTCTCCCTGGATGATGTTGAGGATGGCGATGTAGCAGTGGTTGGTCTGACGGTCCCGGCCCGTCGACACCATCACGTTCTTGGGCTGCAGGAGTCTTCTCATCACGTCCAGGACAGTCGTCTTCCTTACACTCGCTACCTACGGAGGTGGGAGACAGAAAGGATCCAATATGGAGCTCATAGAGTAAGCAATACCGCACCTTCTTCTGGTTCAAAATTTGGACACACCTTCTTGTTCAATGGTTTGACTTTATTTTTCATCGATTTCAACACTGCAGACATTGAAATTATGACAGGACCAATATAGTTAGAAGATCAAGAGGACCTTCACACAGTAAGACGACATACGGTTGACGTGGTACATAACCAATGATCTGTTTTTATATTTTCGATTCTTCGAAGTAGCCGCACCCCTTCTTGCTTCGACGGAAGCTTCGCCCCATTCTTGTCATCCTCTCGGTCGTCTTCATGAGGTCTTCACCTGGAATGGTTTCCCAACAATCTGGACGGAGGTGTTGAGTGCCAGCTGTTGGCTGCTTTTTCATTCACTCTCGGCTTAACTCGTCCCAGACCATCTCGACTGGATTTGGATCGGGCGATTGTGGAGGCCCGGGTCATCTTATACGCCGCTCCGTCACTACTCTTCTCAGACTAATAGCTCTAGAGGTGTGTTTGGGGTCATTGTTCTGTTGGAAAACAAATGTTGGCCCTCTGAGATGGGATGGGATGGAATGTCAAGCAGCAGGGATACCACGGCATTCTGCGACATAAGTCTGCCCTCAATTTTGACTAGGTCACCAACAGGGTCACTATGACACTCTTCCTCCTCTTCCTCCTCTCCCGTGCTTCACAGTGGAACCCATACGTTAAGGAACTGTTCGTCCACATATCCCCACATCCGAAAATCTCAAATTTGAACTTGTCAAAGCCAAGGACGATTTTACACTGATTTAACGTCCAAAAAGCCTGGTGTCTCTTCTGCTTGTTTGCTGTTGTTCTTTGCTGCAATTCGACCGTGAACATTTCACACTTTGCACCAGGACTGTGATATTATTAAAGCTCTGTAAGGTTCATCATTACTGGTATGTAATGATTAACTTGATTAACATAAATGGGGATTAACTTCCCCATTTATGACGATCACGTTTGAACCGAGATCCGGGTCGGTCGTTGTATACATCATTATATTTATTATATTTTAATGCAATTTTGTTTATTCTTACATTTCTTATTCCTGATGGTGTCTGAGAGCTACCAAATAAATTTCTCTGCATCACTATCTTTATCTTATCTTTATGAAGACCTGACCTCATTGGCCTGGTCGTTCTAATAAACTTATCCTCTGCAGCAGAGGTAGCTCTTGAAATTCTTCACACAGACTGACTTTCAGTTTTTTTTTTTTTTTAAAGTAACTCAGTGTTTCTTGCCATAATATGGATTTACAGTAGTTGTAGGGGTAATGGTACAGTACATTTATAGAATATATAATATAATATATTTTTAGTATTGAGCTATTGACCGTCTCTCTGCACATTTATATACAGAGTCAGCCAAAGAAATGTATACACACTTCAGGAAAAGAAAAACAATATCATGTACATCAATATATAACGTATAGCAATAAATTTAGTATTCAATTTTCTTTTCCTGTAGTGTGTTTACATTTTTTTGGCTGACTCGCTCGCCATATTAGGGGAAACGTTCTTTCCTTCCGAACGTGCGTTGACGTTCCCATTGATATGGAGTCTTTACAGTCTTTACTTGTGTATAAATGACTACTTACTGACTGGTCAGTGGTCAGAGGTGTGTATCCCGTCATGAGAAAATGGAGACGGGGAGTGGGAATGAGGGACGCGATCAGACCGATCAGATCGTTGTTCATGTATCCCGGGTAACGCAGCGTCGTCGTGCTGGCGGACATGATGGTGGACACCTGCAGGAGGATAAAAAATAAATTAAATCAAATAATCGATATGTTTAAAGAAATCCGGACAAGCGGGAAAAGGCACGTCAGCTTTGTGTCCTGGAATATAAAATGGATCAGGACAGGATAATTAAAAATGGAAAGCTCTTTCCTGTTCATTAAACACTCACTGGCCACACCTGCTCCATCGTGCCAACCAATCACGAGGCAGCAGCAGTTCAATGTATAAAATCTTCCAAGATACAGGTTGAGGTTAAAAACAAGGAGGAGAGAAAATGTGATCTCGGTGTCAGTTCATGGATTTCATGACCTGCTCATCACTTATTTGGGATTTTTGAGTTTAAAATGTAAATCTGAAATGTAAATAACCATTCTTTAAAACCGTGGTCAACAGAAAAGTATCCCGATCTTTAAAAAAAATATATATATATATATATTACAATACACAAGTATAGAATGTTCTTTAAGTTGTAATAGTACAATGTAATAGTTTTATTCCGGGAGCATGTTCATAAGTCGGATTTGTTCTTAAGTCAGACAGAGTGAGTCTTATACGCCTTTGAGACGAATATACAATGTAAAGCATACCGATCCACTTGACTAAATCTCTGTCCTCTTACCCCCCCCCCATACAGCCTTCTTGTGGCCCAAAACCGTAACTCTACATGTGATCAACTTCGGTGATTGAACCGGAAGTAGAACCGCGTTCTGTTCGTATCTGAGGAAATTCATGACTAAAATGTTTCTAAGTCAGTGATTACCTGTATACTGCATAATAATACTTGGCCACTCGTTGATTATTTTCTTACACCACAAAAACTAGTGTTCTATGCCTCATTAAAACAAAAATCACTGTTTAAATAACTGTCTTGTCAGCCAGGGTCACAAACTAATAATCCAAATAACAAACTTCCAATGTAAACATAAAAAACAACTCATTTAAGATAACCTGTCTGTACACCGTCTTAGTCACGAGGGCGTGATTATTCTCTGTCGAAAGCCAAACTGCAGTTACGCTCCTGTAATACTGGAGGCGTACAGGTGAGACAGGTTCGTGACTGACGCTTCGCTCACACTTTAACTGGCGCCTCGGGGGGGAAACTGCTGAGCCCTGCAGCTAAAGCAAGAGGAAAAAAAAATATTACTCATTACTGAGAAGCAAAAGTTCGCGATCATGTACTTTCCTGTTAGTGATTTCTGGGTATGTGACTGGAACATGTGTTCAGTATGCGGCTGTATGATTATCGTTCTACAGTGAAGAATAACGATCCAGTGCTGAGACCCGAGACTCCTTCCATAAATAAATGTTGCATGAACGTTTGGGCCAAATGGTATATCGACTATATTTTATAACACGATTGATAAATCGATAATTTAATGTTGGTTTACATGACACGATAATTTTGTGAATCCAAAAGAAAGTCACTTTTTGAGTCTTTCCACTCGCTCGCGTCGTCTACGTAACCCCAACGCCAAAACTTAATAACCTTATAAATATTATCTTACATTGTTGTATTTTATTGTTGTATTAACATTCAACCTCTAATTGTTATTCAAAAGAACTGAAGTAACATACTTAGAGATAAATCTATTTTAATTAATATAAGATGTTTATTTTATATATATATATATATATAATATTTTTTTAACAGGAAATGAAACCCAGTCTTCTTCTCTAATTTTGCATTTATGTTGCATAAACGTACATTTTGTTTTTGATCATAGTCTTTTTAAACAAAATACACTGGATATATCATGTACTGATATTCAGCCTTTATAAAAGTATTTTGTTCAATATGGTCCACCTTAATAAACATTGACAAGTTACAGTGTGTGAAGGACACGCCCCCTGTGAATTAGCTGTTACTACAGAAACAGGAATATTTTCAAAATATAATCTTGTTGGTTTGTCAATAGCAAATAAATCAACGGATCAGATTAGACAATTTAACAGTGCTGGTTTTTTGAAATAACTAATGCTGAGTCTCTGTTTTTTTTTTGGGACATGTTGAAAAGCCTCCAATCTGCTTTTTTTTTTTTCTTCAGCAAACTCTGCACACTCGTCTCACACGCTTACACCGGTCTCAAAACACTTCATGCGCTAATTAATTAATTAAGCTGCGTGTAGCCGCTTGCTCACGATTGCTCAAGACTTTGGAGGCGTTTGAAGCGGGGGAAAAAAAACATCACTGTTTCTTTGTAGTCCTACTCATTTGGCATGAGTTCGAAACTAATCTTGCGCTGGCTTCGCGTGTGGCAGGAGTGAATTATTTGCTTATAAATATTGTTTAGAAATAATAATGATGGAAGATGACAGAGAAACGTTCTGCTCAGTTACAATATAGCTTTTTGTTTGAAGTTAAATGTTTAATCTCTTGTATTTGAAGTTAGTTTGTATTGTCAAAATGCTGCACTTGGATTTTCAAGTGATAAAAACTAATGGGCTAGATTAAATAAAATTAAATAGAAGTTGTGGAATGAAGAAAACTGAGGTACAAACCTTAAAAACTTAACCTTTTTCTTTCAAGCGTCTAAATTGTAACAAAATTAGAAGGAAAAAAAAGCTGCCATATCAAATCGTGACAGAGTTAAACCTTAGTTTGAGAGTATAATTTATTCTTGAAGCGTGCTTGTATATCGGAGCAGATTTCCCCATAAGAAATCATGGAAACTCAGACGATTCGTTCCACAACCCAAAAATATTCATATGAAAATTTTCATCAACATAAATATAAAATATAAAGTAAAAATCTCTAATAAAACTTGCTTTCGTGACTTTGCATTGTCGTTAACCAGATTCATCTCCTTAGACTTTTCATCATCTTAGACTTTTAAACTTTTTTTTTTCTCTCTTCATGCGGGTTGTTGTTGTACAGTTACTAAAGAACAGAACAGTCAGTACACTTGGAAACACACACACACACACAAAAAAGCAGCTTTACACTTGCACACACATGGTCACAGCGTTACAGTAAACAACACACACGTACACACATGTTGACTATATGAGTGACGCAAGTGCACTGAGTGGGAGACGGTTACCCACAATCCCATAGCACAATAGACAGAAGAACCATTGGCTCGGTTGTGATCTCAGAGTATATGTATCCAGTTCATATTTCAAGTTAAAATGTATTAAAAATTTTTGCTTGTCTTGCAAAACACAAAACAAGGTTTTAACTGTATTTAGGTAAAAAGAAAAAAAGTGAAACTTCACGATATAAACCGATTCGTCTGCAACTGCTGGTTCCTATCCCTAGTACTAACTTACACAATTTTAATTTTGTTTGGAAATCAAAAACCAAACACACTGCTTGCTACATATTACACACACAGAACATGGTTAAATTTCTAGCATGCTCTTACATTATTCATTAAAAAAGGAGCTGTCGTGAGAAACACACTGAATAAATGAAACCTGACCTATTGTGCCGTCCAGGACGGAGGAGGGTAGAAATGACCGAGTGGTGTTTTTTTTTTTTTTTTTTAGTCATTACTGCTGAGTGAGAACATTAGGATCTGTGGTCTAGCCCACACTTACACCCCTCACTTCTAATAACTACACAAAACGTCCCATTATTCTCACTGTACTTGTGCTGAATAATGCATAGCAAGTGCTGAATGATAGGATTAATAATCGGCCGGGATGTGTGTGTGTGTGTGTGTGTCGGTTACAACGCAGGACGATGAATTATTCATCTCTCAGTGCGTGTGTAACTTTTCTCTTAAAATGAGAACAATATTAGCTGCATTAATAAGTTCAGACCCACACGTGAGCACTAGTAACCAGAGTGGTGCTTTTGTTGATTTTGGAAATGTGTGTGTGTGTGTGTGTGTGTTGTGTGTGTGTGTGTGTGTGTGTGTGTAGATTTGAACTTTAACGGGCACTGAAATCCGCCTACACCACCGACATCAGAATCTGGCATATGAAGGAAATGAGACTTTAACTAGGTGAGCAACGCTGCCATCATAACCCACAATTAATACATGATAAAAAAAGGGGAGAAAGAGAGAGAGAGAGAGAGAGAGAGAGAGAGAGAGAGAGAGCACGATTTCATGAAGTTCTGCCCCCTACGAACACAAAAGACATTTTTCTGAGACTGATTCACGCCTGAATAACCGGTTTCACGTGTCTTTCTTGCGTGTCAGCCACCGGTTAATCTCAGATTGCTGGAATGAAATAAAACAGATTCTGAGATTGTTACTATAGAGTCATACAGGGTTCATAATTTTTTTTTTTTTTTTTAATAAACAATATTTAGTTCTGTTAAATCCTAACAACTGAGGTTGTTGAAACATTTCAGAAATGTAGCTCACCTAAATAAGTCTGATGTTATTTCTCTTGATATCATATTTACCAACTCAAAATAAATAAAGCATTATCAGATGGAGGACTTGTCTAGGCACGCTCTGTGAGGTTGTTCTTATCACTTTGTTTTCACACTGAAAGACAGAAGAGATGCAGAACCAAAAGTCCAGAGGGGATTCAACACCAACACCACCTAGAAGCCTAGCCTTGATCCGCACACCTCTGTACAACGCAAAGGGAAGAAGAAGAAGAAATTCAGCATGAAACACAATGTAGGGGGAGGAGGAGGAGGAGGAGGAGGACCAGACTATGGATTCTGGTTCTCAATGAGATGCTTAAAAAGATCTAAGACAGTTTTATATTAGTAATAATGATGCTAATCATTAATTAAATACTGATACTCTTTTTTTTTTATTACATGATAGTTTTGCAAAATGTGGGGGTTTGGACACGAGACACGAGTCCAAATATTTTAGGCCAAGCTGAAAGTAAAACTCAGCTACTCAATAATTCTCTCCATGCCTGTTTAACAACGCATGTGTAACTCTAATCCGAGTATAATCTTCCTCCGAGATCTTGTGAACAAAATTTTTTTTCCTAGCTTAAATTTTTTTTCACCCATAGACTGTTTTTTTTTTTTTTCTCATTAATTTTTTTTCCACCCATGTCCCTTTAGGGGTTCAGTACAGTTCTGACTGCATTACAATTCAAAAAAAAAAAAAAAACACACAAGTGTGCAAATAATTTATTCTAGAGTGCGCCATCTGTAGGATTATAGAGGAACAGCGATGTTTTACCATCTCAAACACAAATAACTGCAATTTTCTTTAAGGAAAATGAAAAAAAGAAAAAAAATTATGCAGGAATCAGCTCACGATACATAACTGAATCATTTCCTTTCCATCCCCAGTAAATATGACACCCCTATCTCACCTTTTCATTGCAAGTTTTGGCATAGTAATGACATTTCTAATCTTTTTTCGCTCTAAAAATTTTACGGAAAAATTTCCCTCCCTCGTGGAAGCTGCGGAACGTCTGGCGGTCACTCGCCTAACACCGCGGGTCAAAATCGCAAGGGTGAGACAGGAGTGTGAGAACTTTATTGCTGCTGGGGGAGGGTCAAGAGGTAGCTCAGTGGTTATGGCGTTGGACTACTGATTGGAAGGTTACAGGTTCAAACCCTACCACCACCAAGTTACCACTGTTGGGCCCTTGAGCATGGCCCTTAATCCACACCTGCTCAGAGGTAAAATGAGGAAAGGAAAAAACTGTAAGAAAAATATATTGCTAATTGATTAAACCTAGAACTAACCTCCTTATTGGATATTTCAAAGCATAATATATATACATTAGCAAACTATAAATTGGCATATTATACACAGAAAGAAACATCTCTACGGATTCCATGGAGGAGGATTCGCTCGATGTGTCTCACCAGTTGGTTGATCTGAGAGAACGATGGATTCTGGATGTGGAGTCTGTCTGTGGCGATCCTGTTCAGCGCCGTGTTATCCAACACCACCTTAAAAACAGAGAAAGAGAGAGACTATGGTTACATACACACATTAACAAAATGTTTGCGCTCTAAGCTGAGCTGATTGTTTTCTTGAAGCCAAACTCTCTCCTCCATCATCACTCCGTGCCTCTGACCCGAAGGGTTTTCGATATCGGTGTGGAAAGGAAAAAGGGAGAAAGAACGACATGAAGTCTCGGTAGTTAGACTTCATCAGCGTCGTTATTTCCTGTGCTAATTCAATTTTCCTGAGGAGGGGGAGTCTAAGCTAGCGTGCAGCGGTGCCTGGTTCAATAAAGCAGACGCAGCTGTCAACCCTGGATAATCACATTAGTGTTAGCTTCTGTGCATGGCTTTGATTCTGATATATAAACACACTGCCAGGAAAAAATAAACTAAAAAAAAAAAAAAAAAACACAGACAACAATGCCTCTTTCTAGGATTTTTGTTCAGCTGGGTCTATCGGCAAGCTCTGCCCTGAAACATTGTTGCTTGATGCATATTATTTTAAAGCTATAATAATATTTGTGATATTTGTGTACGAAAATCATATTCGCAACCATAATTTAATAACAGCTATTAATTTTTTTTTAAATACAGTATATATAGCACAAACTCCGCATTTAAATTGAATACATAGATTTTAAATGATTGTAAATGGATTAAGAAATCCGTAAGAGCATTTCCATACATACAGACACGCACACACAGGATTGGGACTAATCAGCTGTGTCTCCATGAGAAAACCATTTTTTAGCGAGACTAAGGCTTCAATTCGCAAGTGAGCATAAAGACTAGACTTTGGAGTGATGGAAAAGGGTCATATGGTCCAAATTGTCCCTATTCCAGAGATAAGAGTAAGAAGGGAAGCGCATGAAGCAATACACCCGTCCTGCACCCTGTCCACTGTACAAGCCTCTGGAGACGGTGTTATGATCTGGGGTTGCTTCAGTTGCTCAAGTCTACACTAAGCAACGTCATGTAGCAATAAAATGAAGTCAGCTGACCTGTCTGACCTGAAATTTTTTTTTTTTTTACCCTTAAGCACGGGTATATTACAGGACTTACAGGGCTGTGAGTGGTTCTTGGAGCATGAGGAATCATTTTCACACATGAACTGGCCAACACTAGAAACATTACACACCGTAATTAAAGCTAAAGGAGAAAGAATGACATACAGGTTGTCCCTGACTTACGAACTAACTAACTAGTTCCGGGATCACGTTCCTATGTCCGATCTGTCCTTAAGTCCGACAAGGTGAGCCTTGTACGCCTTTGACACGAATATACAATGTAAAGCGTACCGATCCACTTGACTGAATCTCTTTCCCCACACTGCCATCATTTGGCCAAAACCTGTAACCGAAATGAATCTTAGTAGCAGTGTCGCCTCTGCGCCTTTAAATTTTGTGGGGAATCCCGGACGCCATTTTGTCTCAGAGCTGTATTGGACTGTGATCTCTGTTTTGTTGAGGATTTTCACAACAAAACGTGTTTACATCAGTGGTTCTCAAACTTTCAAGCCAGCGACTCCTAATTGAAGATCGACAAGATCTTGTGACCCCCCACTATCAAAAACAAGCAATAAACATAAAAAGCTGTTCACCGTTTTTTGACTACATTTACTATACATCAAAAAAATTTTGGCTTACCCTTCAGTGGGAAGGGTGTACTGGTTTTTGGCAGCACAAAAGCTTCATTCGTGGCCTGATACAGCTGGATACAGCTACTCGCAGATCATCTTCGACATCAAGACGTGATCGGTATTTATTTTTCATATATGTAACCCTGCAAGTCCTCCTCTATAGACTTTTCAATAAACAAAGGATGTTTCGTCTCCAAATGCCGGGCTTCATACTTTCATGTGCAAGCACTTCTGAACAGATTACACATTGAGGGAAATCTACGTTGTCGACAGTAGAGCAAGTGAATCCATACTTTATGAACTCTTCCTGATATTTCCGACGTTTCCTACTTTGGTCTGACGGGGTCTTGCTCTTATGCTTGGTTGATGTACATGGTACCGATGACTCGGGCAAACTGTCCACAATTTCCTCAACATTTTTAGATTTGCGAATAACAAATTTATCCATTTCGGCAGTTGCGGTTTTCACGTGCAGTTGTGCGCTGTAGCAATAACTAGCGAGCCAGTCGCCATACAGTGATGTCATATCTTTGAGTCGCGAATTTATTATTATTATTTTTTTTAACGCTCAATTTACACACTCACACTCAATCAGTAATATGTTTACAAATGAGAAAATATTTATTTATAGCATTTACATGTAATACTGAAAATTTTAAATTATTCCCCCAGTAAGAGAACCACTGCTTTACTAGACGGATTTTCTATCATCGTGCTCCCGGACTGATTCACTGAAATCAGTGAGGCTGTGACTCATTACTCTTTCTTTTTAACGCCATGCCGGCTTCTACGGCTATATTCATGGCGAGAGTCTTTTTTGTTATTTAATATTAAAACTAGATAACTAGATGTTTAAAAAAAATTCCAAGAACTTCTAAGAAAAACTACATTTGAATTTACTTGTTTAAAAACTTTTTTTTTTTTTTTTTTAAGTATCAACAGAATAAAACAAGTTCCTTAAAGGAGTAAAAGAGTTACAGTCAAATAAAACATGTTTGATGGACAGTTGGGTTCTGAATGAACAGTGTGGTGGATTTTATCTAGACAGTAAAACTGTGTGTGTAGCTTTTGTGTGTCCTATCCTGATCCCAATGATTTTTAAAAGGAAATTTATGATCCAACATCAGGATTTATTTCATATAGTTTATTTATTATTTAAGCATTGGTCCCATTCTGATCGACATTTATTTTTGTATGCATTTAAAATTTTTAATCTGTGAAGGGTATAAAGCATTTGATTGGTTTTTTAGATGACGCTTTTTTGGAAGTTTTATCTGCTCTCTCATCACCAGGGATTCCTGAGTGTCCGGTTATCCAACGGAAAACTATGTTAAAATTATTGTCTTCTAAGGATGATAACTTGGTTAGGATTTCCGCAATTGTTGGATGATCTGTTTTTATATTTTCTAATGCCTGGAGACTTGATTTTGAGTCTGTTATTATTAGGTAATTCTTTCGTGATATGGTTTCAATGAATTTCAAAGCAGTAACAATTTTACTTTGGTCTGGGATGCATAAACCCTGCTGCAGTAAATTTGTTGCAAATGCTGCTACCACTTTATTTCCTGATTTTGAGCCATCCGTGTATACCGACTCATTCCCACCCCCTCACAAACACATACAATATACTGGATGTTAGACTTTTTTCTTTTTTACCTTCACTTACATGCTGAAAATATTGTATATAATTGTGAATACAGCCATCTGGTCCATCAGGGTCTATTTTTTGTACAATACACATGAGCTACTTCAGACGAATGTTTGTAGATCAGCGGTTTCTCTCTGCTGAAATTCGTGACTCGGATGTCTGCAAGTCGGGGACGGCCTGTATTAGGGTGTGCAACTCTCGTGGTTTCTGATCCGTTAATGTACATCTACTGTAGGGGGTGGAATTAATGAAAACATTAGCGAGGAACGAGTGTGAGGGTAATGAAAAACTTAAAACGTTGACCTGACCTAAAAAATAAAATAAAAGAAAAAATTTAAAAACTCGAATCGCAGCTGTTGTAACGTTACCTCATACAATAACCCGACTATCCTGTGCATTAATACAGACTAAGACTATAAGCCTATATTTGTACCCTGACCTTAAAGTGAGCAGGTTTGATCTATGAGCCGCAGCGTTGTGTCCTCTTATAGTAAACCGTATGTCTGGTTACTTTCGATATTTTTACCTGCTTCTTAAAATAATAATAATAATAATAAATAAATACATTTTTAAAAAGCCATCTCTCACATCCCCTAACTGAACCTGCAGACTGTTGGCTTTGTGTAAAGTAGTGAAGAGAATGATATAACGTTATAACCTGGCTTCCCCTCCTCCTCCTCCGCCGTGTGCCGTTTTTGGGAGCGGAAGTGCAGAGGGAAGAAAGCGGGGTCTGTTCGGAGGGCCGGATCGAGTGACTGCGGGCGCTCCGAGAGGAAATGAGAAGTTAGCCGAGCATGCGGTGGAGAAGAGAGAGACGCCCTGTTCTATTCGCGGCGAACTCCGCACACTTTCTGCTCGGGTTGACTTCGCTAATTCGTATGAATGTAGATATACATATAAATATACACATGTGCTTGCCTGTGTGCGCGCGTGTGTGTATATGTGTGTGTATCCGTACCACACAGTCTGCATTCTGGGTGAGTCTCTTGAGCGTGAGCAGAGAGTTGTAGGGCTGCACCACCACATCACTCATCTCATCCTGATTAGGAAACACCGAGTACGTCTGCACCAGCTTCTTAGGATATCTGACACAGAGACAGAGACAGAGAGAGAGAGAGAGAGAGAGAGAGAGAGAGAGAGAGAGAGAAAAAGAGAGAGAGAGAGAGAGAGAGAGAGAGAGAGAGAGAGAGA